>CM076981.1:28040386-28073137 GCA_039105355.1 Benthosema pterotum
GAAAATATATACAGGTATATTGCTTTTTTTACCTTCTATATGAAATGTCTAATTTATGTTGTGACGACGTGCCCTCAGAGACAACCCTTCAGAGAGACTGGGCAACCTGAAGAACGGAGTGAAGGACATCCAGAAACACAAGTCAGTCCACACAGCTTCTCACGGATGCTCATTGTCAAGCTTTTCATGTCAAGCACCCTCAAATGAAGAGCAGCTTCTAGCAGTGAACCATTAACCATCAACCATTATAATTTCATAACCTCATAACTGGCATGCATTAGGGACTCACAGATGTGAGTGGGAAAAGCTAAACCTTTCATGAATTACAAACAAAATTGAAATCCTTTCCCTACTCATTTAATTAGGCTTACTTGCTCTACCTACCAGGACACTGTATTTACGTCATCAGAATAAATTCATCAGAATGTCATCAGAATAAATTGTATCCGTGGAAATCTATATATCAACAGTCTTCAGAATCATGTGGCATAAATCCACACCATCTCTATAGAATGGCTGGAAACCAGCACAGAGTAGTCCTACTGAGGACTTCCGGTTCATCGGGCGTTGTTTTCATAAACATGGAGGGCTTGAAGGCGCAATCATGTAATCAATCGGGTGCAATGTAATGATGCACCCGACGTTTGTTTGTTTTTTCTAGGTGATTGGGACCTGCCTTTAGCCAATCATTCTAAAATTAATGTCACGATCATTGAGGATTAAATAATTACATCAAATACGTCACCGGGGATTTTGACTTTTATTATGTCAATTAAATAAATTACTTTTTCAGCGATAAAGAAATCAAAGACAAATAAAAGACGTTCCATTATTTTTAAAACAAATGTTTAAGAAGTAGCCTATCTACAAGCTCATTTGTAGATCTATTTTCACCTTTTTGGTGAAAACTGGCAAAAACTCTTTTGGGTGACAGGCTATAAGATTTTGGAGCCGCTGTTTGCTGCTGCTGGAATTGGAATTGTTTCTTTGATGTGTCAGTAAAAAAAAAACTCTCCCCCTCTTTCTCTTTCTCATCAGGTGGTTTGAAGTGTTCAACTGGGACGGTTTAAGGAAAGGCACATTGACCCCTCCCATCATACCTGATGTAAGACAGCACACACACAGTGGAATTATTCAAGACTGTACTTTAAAATGAACTTTTTTTTAAATGAAAGCTCATTAACATGATATTTCTCATCTGCTAGGTGTCCTCTCCTACAGACACCAGCAACTTCGACAACTTCCCCGAGGATGCCGATGATCCACCCCCTGACGACACCACAGGATGGGACAATGATTTTTAGAGGCCCTCCAACTCCCTCCGTCTCTCTTACGCACATTCTTTTTTCCCTGGTGGGACCTTTACATGTCAAACAAACAGTTGACAGGACGATTTGACCCCAAAGTGTCCTATAGGGCAGAGTCAGCAAGTGTATTGTGTGTGATGTCGTCCGAACAAGGCATTGCACCGAAGTCAACCTTCGACGCCCACACTTCTCACAGTGAGCCTTGCTTACCCATCAGCCCCCGGGTCGTGAGAGGAACGTGCACTACGTGGGGTCTCTGCCATGAGGGGTTGGAGGTATAGAAAGTGTATCTGTTTCTGTCAACAGCCGGCAAATTACAGAATCGGAGAACGATCCACTCCACAACTTATGCGTCATTCCAAAAGTATCTACAGGTCAGTTATGACGCGTCAACGTGGCTGGATCACTGGACCACTTCCCAACCATATAACGTCACACATTCCTGACTGAAGACAATTTACCACAACGGTAGAGGGACACAAACTATGCTCCGTGTCCTTGCCGATCCTTGCCTACCTGCAAGCTGCTTGGGTGTGATTGAGCTTCCTCTGTCTCAGCTCCTATCTCTGAAAATCGGAGACACTACCCATTTGCTCGGGTGGTGCTGGAGGAAGTGCAAGTGAGGCCGAATTGAATTGTTGAGTTTGGCCATTGTGGTGGTTCTCCTGCTCAAACATTTTGCACATTAAGGAGCACCTAAAAGAATGTGTTTGGTCTACGAACATCCTCCAAGAGGATTTCAAGACTATATTCCAGATCTTTCACATTATTTTTTAATGACGGATATATGCTGTATATACAATATACGGTAATAGTATAGTACAAAAGCTCTCAAACCTTTTCATTTCAAGGACCAGTGAGCCTGGGGGTCTGCGGACCATTCAGTTTGAGAACCACTGGGCCTGGACAACTGCTGCCAGGAGCTGTTATAGTGAATTTTTCTTTCTTTCTTTTAAATGTTCCCCTTTCTTTCCATTATTCTTCATGTTGCGTTGGTATAGCTCATGTTCTCACTTGTAATATTGCTGTTGTCACTACATGGATGTAAATTTACATACATGTAGCTGGCATTACTTTCTACACACAAACACATACATTGAGTTGTACGCTAAAACGATGCTAAACCTTGTTTGTCCAAAGCTGTTCCATTTATTGATACTAGGCTACTTAAATAAAATCATGAAAATAGCCAATCTAAATTTAATACATTTTTAATACATTTGTACAGAGACTGAGTGAAAACAAAGATGATTTTACTGTGTAGTATATTAATGCTCGTAAACAAAGGCGTTGTTACCGTGTGGACTGTCAGCTTTTTCAAATCATCCAAACTAACATATCCTTTTAACTTACAAAAGAAAAGCATACAAAGTTGAGATATGGAGATACAAGGTTTCTGCTCGGCGTGCATCTCATCCCTCCATTCTTTATCGCAGTGGTTCTCAAATAGACCCCCCATTTGAATAATAGCCAGGGACCCCCATAACAGAAGATTTGCATGTTTGATCTGCATTAGACTACAGACTTGAGGCATTTATGTCCTCTAGGATATAAATGACATCCACCAGTTTATACAAACTATTTGTAAAAATAGTGGACGCATGGAAATTAGTTCTATTTGTGCACTCAGAGTTACAGACCTATAAGGGTCCATTTGGTTCTTCCTATGCTATCTGTCATTTATTAGGAGACCCCCAAGAACTCCCTCAAGGACCCCTGACTGGGGGTCCCTGGACCTTGGGAACCATGTGATTTATAATGTCTCATTAGAAAGCTGTTTGCCAAAGTGAGTTGGCAATGTTTTTATTTTTTTTTATTATAATTTTTGCTGTTTTCTTGTTTTAAAAGATTCACTATTGTTTTGATTGTTTGGTTGTTTGATTTTTTTTGTTTGTTAGTTAGTTTGTTTTTGTAAGAAGATTTTATTCATAATAAGTTAGTCAAATCTACACCATACAGTTGTACACCACCTGTATTGCTCTAGAAGGGCATGCTTCACAGTTCTCCTTTATGGCCACGAGAGGGCAGCGTTTTGCTGTATTCGCACAAGAGTATACACTATTATAGCCCACTAAAGTGCAATTACAATACATATTTTAACTAGACATATTATGAGTGACCAAATGTCTGTGACCAAGACGTCTCAGTCTCAGACTGGAACCCGAGGGACAGCAAGGTTCCAGTCTGTGACTGCTACTGCCGTGCTGGACAGCCATGTGTCCAACAGAGCAGTGATTCTCAACCTGTTGGCCGGAGCTCATGCCCACTGGCGTCCCGCAAGGATATCCCCCTAATTTGTGGGATTAATATTTTAATTGTATATTATCTTTTTTTAAAGATATTGTGCCATTTCTGGATAGTGGTACCTTTATTTGCATAGTGGGGCAGCAGGGCCTACGGTTGAGAATAGATTGAGAATACATAGAGAAACAGATGAGCCTTTAATAACGCTATAGGCCCTTAGTTACATAACCTTAATATATCCCACTGAGCTGAGTTGAATATACATCTAAGTGGAGCGCCACAGTTCATTTTCCCTGTTCATATTCCTCATAAACTTTTCAAAAGGGATATATAAAGATGTTTACGCCGCGGACAAAGCCAAGTCTTTCAGTAAATACTTTTTGAAACCTCTATGATGAAAATCAATGGAGAATTCACTTTTTAAAAAGTCATCAGGGCCTGACTGTGGCGCTCTTGCTGTTTAAAAGTGGGAAGGGCTGACATTTGTTGTGTGCTGGCATCTCTTCCCTTCAATAGACAATATCCTTGATAATATGCTGTATTTTAGCTCAGATTGTACAAATGTATTGTACAGTTATTTAATATATTTAAAGAAATTATTTTAAGTATGTATATAATATGTATTGTTATATATTTGGTAAAGCATTTGTTTGATGAAGTGAGAGTCACTGGTTTATATTGTCGATATTGTTTGTGCTACTGAACTGCTTTTCTATGGTTGAATGGTTAACTTTATGTTCTTGATATTATTATTATTATTGCTGTTATCATTGTCCACCAATCCAGTGGCAGCCACAATGGAGTAGCTTTCACCTGCTCGCCTTTCTGCGTTTAGCACTGTATTTCGTTTGTTTTTGAGAGAGGAACAGTGTTTTGCAGGATTGCATTTGTGAAATCGTGGGACCCATGTATGGCTGTACAACACGCCCCCATCCGCTCCCTTGTGACTGCTCAGTCAATGGAGCAGAGTGCCTTAGAAATGGCATAATTGTATCCTTAGTGCTGCAGAAAGCCTGGACCCAAAGTATGTCTTCACGTTAAATTCAGACTAGAAGGCTTTCTAACCTTTATTTGTGGTTGTTACGTCCTCACCATTGTCCAGGTGTTATTTTGTGCCATCATTATTAGATATTTCCCCTCCCGTAAGCGAGGGCTTATTTCCATCAAAATAAGTAGTAAAGTAAAGTGCTCCAGGGATATTTACATTATGAAGAGAGGACAAAAATGATTTTTCAGTCAACAACCTAATTGAAATAGAACAACAGCCCATTAACGCCATTCAATTCTGTTCAATTTAGGCCTTGAGGGGTTATGGTAGGGAATACATCTGGACCTCTTTGGTGGGGGCATAACAACGACCGGTACAAATAAAAGTAAGAAAGCCTTCTAGACCAAATTTCTAAGGGGATAAGGGGTTTAGCGGTGACGAAAATGCAGCCCTTACAGTATTAACGCCCACCCTCATACGCTCAGTCGGAACTCTTGGGCAAAATTCAACTATAGAATTTGCTATAATTTTGCTCCACAAAACCTGCCTTATCTGCCTTATCATACGCACACAGATGTTCGACAATGGCAAATCTGCAGGACCAGCTTCCAACACTCCATCGAATCAGGCTTTAATGTAAATGCAAGGGAGGAGGGGAGCGATCCCAGGCTTGTGTATAATAGAGTGTCTGTGTACGTGTGTGTGTGTGTGTACGTGCGCGTGTGTTACTTATAGTGCATGCCAAGATGATGACAGGACTTTTACCTGTTCTCATTGATGTTGTTCTGCTGCTTTTCTATGGTGGTCCAGCCTTTCTATTGAAATGCCTTCTGTTTTTTGTTTGAATTGTTTTTTTGTTTTGTTTTTTACAATAAAACCTCTAAATTTCAACCTGATCTTGTATTAGGGCGATGACTCGACATGACCTCCTCTACACTCTCTGGACCAGACCAATGTTTCCCAAACATTTTTTATGAGTCACAACTCAAGTAAAGATCCCATTTTCTTTTCTTACACACCTTGGGCATAGCTAGCCCTAGGTGGGCCACGACCCATGCATATAGAGAGCTGGTAGAGCTGAAAAAATAAAATAACTAACCCATGGCAGCTCATAATGTAATAACGGCCCATATTGTTGGGGGTGAAAGTCTAATATTTCTTACCTATGTATGTTGATGGTTGAGAAAGTCTTACACTGACATATGTATTACCTTTATTCTGTTTTTTTGTTTGAATAGTTTCTGTATGTGCAAATCATTCCATGATCAGTCAGTAGTTGCCTGGGCGTGTTTTGGGTGGAATGCCCTTGCACTTTCCAATGGCCTGTGGTGCACAGCCTACCCATGGGCTTTGACATCTTTTTTACACTAATGGTTGAACAGATGGTGTGTTTCACCAGTAGCATAAGTGTTGCATCCATGGTGTGGAAAGGGGCCAAGGCAGTTGGTTTCACAGACAGGTAGCCTAGAAATGCTACCTATGCTAGCCTATGCATGCATCCAGGGCCGGATTTAGCCAGCCCTACTAGGATGGGCTGGAAGAATGGCAAGGTGGGACGTTTTTCAAATGAAGCAGTGGTTTTCAACCTTTTTGACACCAGGGCCCACTATTTATTCGGCATTTGAGCCACGGATCACCATTTGAGGACATTTTAGCCCCACAGACCCCAAAACTAAAGATTTCTTTTGCTTTTGTCCGCAATTCCAGGCTGGAGTTTGGGAAACAAAACAGTCAAACATACAGATCAAAAAGACCATTAATCTTCTACATTCTCTAGTTGTGTAGACAACGAGAGAATGTATGAATACATTCAATTCATGAATATTTTAACTCTTGAGAGTGTAAAAATGAAACCAAACGGACCCGCATGGGTCCATTTGGTTTCATGTTACATCTCTTTGAGTTACATTCTGGTTAACCAACTTTCCACCATTTAGCTTGGGACCACCACTCTCAAGGACCACTGGTGGCCCCCAGACCACTGGTTGAAAACCACTGATGTTACCTTTCATTGGGTGGGCAGGATGCACGTTTCGTTGGGCTCTGCCCACCCCTGCCCCTCTAGATCCGGCCCTGCATACCATCCTTTGATGCTATGCTATATGTGTGCACGTCCCCATGCATTTCGCTGTCAACGCTGCTCATCAGGCAGCGCTGGGGTTTTGCTTGTGAGAACCGCTACAGAGAGAGAAGGGCAGCGGCCTGGTTGAAGCCACACAGTTCTGTTTGATGCCGGCCACTATCAAAGGCTCAGCGTTTGACACCACGGCGGGGCTCCGGGCCTGGACAATTAAAACAAAGGCGCTCACACCAAAGAATGGGCCTGAATGCAGAGCTGATTGAGGCCTAATGAAGTGTGCTGTAGGTTTGTCTTCCATTGTAACCAGATCACCCCCGTTAGGGGAGATCAAAGCCCCGGCCTGGCCTGTGTGTTCAGGGAGGTGATGTTGTGAGACTGTTAATTCATTTGTGTGTGTTTGTGTTCTAATGGCTATAGTTCCTAGGCAAAAAAAGAAAAAACGCCTTTCAGACAGATCTTTTTTTCCCTCCCAATACACTGTTACTAACTTGACCTGTCATGTTTGTTATATAGGCTTGTATAGCCCGGGCCCTATCCCCTCATTTTAATTGCCTTGCATCTGGCTATTTAGTGCGTGTTTGGAGCACTGAAAATGACGAGAAAGCGCATTATAAAGCTTCATTCATTCATTCATTCATTCATTCATTCATTCATTCATTCATTCATTCATTCATTCATTCATTCATTCATTCATTCATTCATTTATTTATTTATTATTTGGTATATTTTTTTTAATTGACTGAATGATTGAAGTCCGAATCACACGTGGACGTGAAGGCTATGGCACGATAACACTAAAAGTCTTGTTTCTATTTATGCATCATGACACAAAACACAACAAAAGGCCTACCTGTCATTGAAAACACTTCCTTATACTACAAAAAAAGCAAAAACAGATGGGGATATTGGAATATATTTACCACGTGGACTTTTGATGTTTTTCAGGCCAACTGAAATATATGCTAAAGTTTAAATGATAGGCCACAATCAGGCCATTCCTTAGGCTACTAAAGGCTTCAAACTAAATCGAGTCAAGTGCTGGAGCAATTGTAACCTCATATAGGCTATATTATTTGGCTATTATTAAAGAGATGTAGTGTCGTGTCGTGTGAAATGTTGAACAATGATAATAATAAGGCTACTGTAGATACGTTATTTGATAATTTGTTTTGGAATTTTATATTCATTTGTAGGGGGCATCAATAATAGCATCAGTTGTTATTGAAGTTGCAACAGACACGCAGCATGCATAAAGGTCTGACTCAGAGAGTTTTCTGTTTTCAATGATGAAATGCTGTTGGTTTAGTGGTGAGACAGTTGTAGTTAATTTCTTGGGTTGTTTTGCATGCCATTATGTTTGGTAGAGCACTCTGGGCATTTAGGGGGGCATTGCCCCCTCATGCCCATGCCTAGATCCGCCCCTGTTGTAGGCTCTCTCTCTTATGAGAGAGAGAGAGAGAGAGAGAGAGAGAGAGAGAGAGAGAGAGAGAGAGAGAGAGAGAGAGAGAGAGAGAGAGAGAGATGGGGGGCATGCAGTAGCTCTGTGTCAGTGAGTGACGTCCTCCCTCATGTTATCTAGAGTTATTATCAGCTCGTGTTTGCTTCCTTTCCTTCCTCCTCGGTGTCTCATTAGATAAAGGTGACCACCAACTGGACGTTTATTTGCATACCTGGGGTTAGGGTGGGGGGTCTCCCTCTCTCTCTCTCTCTCTTTGATGCCCCCTGCCCACGGAACCCCACCTGCAGGGTCCCCCGCCCGCAATGTGTGTCTCACCAGCGACCCCCCAGCGGGTTCAATTAGGGATCAAAGGGCGCTAATGACGGACTCAATGGGCTGAATGATCACAGATTAACACAACACATCGCCACCATGCAGCCACAATGCAGGCACTGTCTCATCTGACGTGTTACAGTTTGTTTGCGCGTTTATTAGGCCTGCTTATAATTAGCCTATACTGCTGCTGTAAAGCACATGATTTATAGTTATACACTTGCGCACACGCGGCGTCTATCGGCAACACCTTCCTAGACTGAATGTAGGCCTACGAGTTTGTAGGGCAGTGGTTCTCAACCATATTGATGCCAAGGACCACTATATATGCAGCATTTGAACCACGGGCCACCATCTGAGGACATTTTCACCCCCACAGAGCCCAAACTAAAGATTTATTTTTGCTTTTGTCCACAATTCCAGATTTGGGAAAAATCAAACCGGCAAACATAGCCTACAGATCAAAAAGGACACCAATCTTCTACATCTTCTAGTTGTGTAGACTTGGGCTAATGATGAATATTTTAACTCTTGAGAGGGTAAACATGAAGGTTTAATTTTGATGCTCTAAACCACTGGTTTAGGGGACCAAAAATGAAAACAAGCACAAATGCATAGGATTTTCTGGGGGGAAAATCCACTAAAATGGACTAAAGTCAATATAGGCCTATACCTCAGATGCAGGCCTAGTAGCATATTGGCAGCTATATAATCATAATATCACATGCATGTTTAAATTAAAGGGGAATTTATTTATTTATTTATTTATTTATTTATTTATTTATTTATTTATTTATTTATTTATTTATTTATTTATTTATTTATTTATTTATTTATTTATTTATTTATTTATTTATTTATTTATTTATTTAAAAATCTGAAAAATAGTATGCCTTTCAGAAAAAAAAGAAAAATCATGGACATGGTGAAACACAACTTGATGATGTCATCAAGTTGTGTTCACCATGTTAATGATTTTCTTTTCCCCCCAGATCTCAATTTCTTGGAAACACAGAACGGGAGTTTTTATTATTATTATTATTTTTTATCATGTCTACACAACATCTCTAAGGTCCCTCTAGGTCTCTCTAACATCTTTGGGCCTATTCATGACATAGTAAAATGAAAATGGGTGGAATTCACCTTTACGAAACTCTTCTATGTGGCGGGGTCACTAAATGGGAAGTATCTCTCAGCGCCATCTATCTCTGTATAGTTTGTTTTGGGGAAAAGGGTCAAATAGCCAATTAATGAGATGTCACTTTTCGACACATTGTTTTACGAGCCGTTCAGGTCGGAATGTCACGTGCAGTTAAACATTAACACTCCAAAGGGCGCGTCCTCTTTGCTTTACACACTTGACTCATCATACAGTTACTATCGCTGCTCTGATTTGAATATCCTAATTGATGATTAGGATGTTCTGTGATGCTGATTCTGTGATGATGCTTCAAACTGTCGAAATCTCATCTGAAAACAGTCGGCGTTTGATGTCGGTTCGTGTGGGGTGGTAGTAGTGGGTGTGATAACACACACAAGCACACACACACTGCACGCACGCACTCGCGCGCACACACGGGCCCAGGGGCGGATATAACATGTCCCATTTGGGGGGGCAAGAGAACATGTTGGAGGGGCAAGAGAAAATGGTATGGGTGCGGCTTTATCGCCCATGGCGAGGACTTTTATTAGGCAGGTAAAGCATCAATAATAACATTAGTTGTTGTTGAAGTTGCAACAGACACGCAGCATGCATAAAGCTAAAGGTCTGACTCAGAGAGTTGGAATGATGAAATGCTTATGCTTTTAATTATAAGCACTTTAATTTGAAATACATTTGAAATTTGGGTCGTTTGCATGCCATCATGTTTGGTGGGGCAGTCAGGTCATTTCGGAGGGCATTGCCCCCCCCCCCCCCATGCACATGTCTAGATCCGCCCCTGCACGGGCCTATGGAACGGTGCGTGCACGCGCGAGTAAAGCAAACAGTGCCCGTGTGTATTCATCTGTGTGTATTGGGCACACCTCTTTGAACCCCCACCTCCCCACCCCCATTTTTTCTGTCAACCGTGTGTGTGTGTGTGTGTGGTGTTGGTGGTGGTGGTGGTGGTGTGGGTTCTATAAATGGACGGTCAGGTAGCTGAGAGTCACACTGAGACAGCTAGACGGACAGACGGACAGAGAGGGGCAAAGGCACATAGGCTATCCCAGTGTTCGGATGAACCAACAGACGGCGTGTTGAAACTTGAAACAACATCCTCTGATATTTTTTGAGGCCTACAACTCTAGATTGACGATTGATCGTTTTCCGTGTTCGGTTTGTCAGCAGCCGCCTATATTCTTCTGCGTCTTTTGGGGGGATTTTGAGAACCTTTCATCATTTAAAAAAACAAACAAACAAAAAAACAAAGCAGGCAGGAGGATGCAGTTTGCCGTGTGGTCCGCCCTGCTGCTGTGTGCGTGCTTTGCTGTGGGCACCGTGCGTTCTGGAGCGTTGATCGTGAACTCCATCAATGCCATCAAGAGCCAGATGATCCCCATCAACTCCGAGTCTCCACCGACCCCCGGGACCCCCTCGCACGGCCTGGGACCCCTGCTCATCCTCGAGGACATGGCCGCGGTGGAGAGCAGCCACAATTTGCAGCTAGATTCCATTCAGGTATTATTATTATGGCACGAGTCAACAACTATTTGTGCTTCTTTAACTATATGATAGTGAAACTATCATGAATCAGAACTATATGATAGTTCTGATTCAAGCAAAAACGTTCTGTATTCAAAATGGTAGTAGTCCTAATGTAGGCTACTGTAAATGCGTATCTCTTGGTTGTGAGAGTGAAAGAGAGCTGGGACACAAAAGTACAAATGCTTAAAGGGGAACTCCACTCATTTTCAACATTTTAATATGTCATTAATATACCTTAGAGATGTTGTGTGGACATGATAAAGAAAAAGTTCCCCCAATTCTGTATTTCCTAAAAATGGAAGGCTGAAAAAAACATTAACATGGTTAAATACATCTGATGACATCATCAAGATGTATTTCACCATGTTGATGATTTTTCTTTCAGACCCCTTTTTCCTGAGAGGGTACAAATGGAACCAAATGGACGTGCTAGGGTCCATTTGGTTCACATTTGTTCACATTTGTATCTCTGTGTGTGTGTGTGTGTGTGTGTGTGTGTGTGTGTGTGTGTGTGTGTGTGTGTGTGTGTGTGTGTGTGTGTGTGTGTGTGTGTGTGTGTGTAAATGCATTACAGTCATGTGCATTCAAGTAAATTTGCTGTGTATACAGGGTGTAGGCATATACCTTTTAGGCCTAGTACATACAAAATGCATTGTATATGGACATTTTATTTTCTCTAATCTGCTGTAGCCTCATACTGTAGCCTATGTATAGAGTACACATGTATTTATTTGTTGTCATTTGTGTCTTCTGTACAGTCGCTGACTTGTTCGGCTGACGCAGAGTGCTCAGGTGGATTTTGTCTGGCGGCGAGGGGGGCGTGTCTGCCGTGCAAGCGACGCAGGAAGAGGTGCACGCGTGACGCCATGTGTTGCCACGGAAACCAGTGCAGCAACGGTAAGTTACAAGAAAACGAGTGGTGCTGGACACCCCTGTAATCAATAACGTTTGTTGACCCCCAAGTGTCAATGGTTTTACCGAGGCCTAACAACACACACTCTCTCTCTTTCTCTCCCTCGCTCCAGGAGTGTGTGGGCCAGTGGAATCAGACATTGTGCAGCAGTTTTCCCTGGAGGATGTGGTTGTGACGTCTCCGACCAGTACGCTCATCAACAGCACCAGCAGTGCGTCTGGCAGCAGCAGCAGCAGCAGCAGCGCTGGTACCAGCAGCACTAGCACCAGCAGTAACACTCTCCTCCACATGAACGACCATGAAGCCAGTCCAACCGTCGCCCTCCCAGTCAGAGGTAGGAGAACATACAACCAATCTTTCTTCCGTATATGTCCATCTTGAACCTATAGAACGTAGAGATGTTCAGATGCAATGTCAAACATGTCTGGCAGTTCGTGCGTTGGTGTTTTGGAAAAGGATGAAACTCCACTGTCTCCCCCTGTACACAATAATATAGACACATGCCCTAGCGGGGACCCAACTGAGTCTATACTCAGTTTATTATACAGTGTAGACTCAGTTGGGCATAATTTGCTAAAATAGCATGAAAAAATTGCAAAGCGATAGCAAAGCAAGTGTTTAATCTTACTGTACATATAGTAGCAATGATGTGACGATTGGGTTAACTGGTGACTAAATATGTCTATAAATGTGAGTACAGATTTCAGGCTACTTTTTGCAGCAGTGTGTGTAGCTTCAGTCAAAACACCAAGTAGTAGTCAACAACAAAGTTCTGCAGATAATTTTATTGTGTAGATCTTCATCAGGTCATGACCTGATAAAGATCTGGATGATCATTGTCATTTTTATTAATAAAGAGTCTTTTGTTACCTGCGGTTTGCGGGCTCTACTTCTTATCTGCATTTTAGCCCAGCACCCAGTTGATGTGCGTATTCTATGTCTACTCCAACACCAACGTTCTGAGATCATGCCTCACAGTCCATTTATGTTGTTTTGTTTGTCTCCGATGATGCCATCGGTTTGGACTTGTTCCAACTTGTTATTCACCTGTCTGTCTGGTTCTTTGCCCTGTAGGTTTGGAGGGAGACGGTTGTCTGCGATCGTCAGACTGCTCTGATGGACTGTGCTGCGCTCGACACTTCTGGTCTAAGATCTGCAAGCCTGTTCTAAGAGAAGGCCAGGTGCGTGTCATATACACTACAAATCCCACCTCCCCTTGCCCCACAAGTAATATAAAAAGGAATCGACAGCACAAAGATTTGGGTTAACATAAAGTAGTATAAAACAGGAAAACTGGACCATGGTTGAACGAATTGTGGTGCTACATTAAACAATATGTGGTGGTGCTGGCCAACAGTATTACAATAGATTGTGGATGCACAGTAGCCAATAATTAGCTGAAAAAACAAGCAAAAACCAAACAAATAACCGTTTTGTCCTTGTGTTTTGATCCAGGTGTGTACCAAGCACAAGAAGAAGGGAGCACTGGGTTTGGAGATCTTCCAGCGATGTGACTGCGGGGCAGGTCTGGTGTGTCGGACCCAGAGAGAGCTGCACGAGCTCAGGCTGAACAGAGGCGCAAGGAGCCTGCATACCTGTCAACAACACTAAGACACACACACACACACACACACACACACACACACACACACACACACACACACACACACACACACACACACACACACACACACACACACTGTAGAGTGGATGGCTCACAAGGAGAATTGATCTAGGAGATGACGCCACACACCCACGGGGGAGTCCACATTGGTTCATGGGAGGAAACAGACATGCGCAGTACAGATCAGGAAGTCAAACCATCCAAGAGACCAATGGCATGCATGGTTTGCAAGTGTCAAACTTCCTGGAATGTACTGCGCATGTCTGTTTCCTCCCATGAACCAATGTGGACTCCCCCGTGGGTGCCTTGGCGACATCTCCTAGATCAATTCTCCTTGGATGGCTCCAGAGTGCACATATAGTGAGGATGCTGACCACACCACATGAACTTAAAAACGGAATGAAAGTGTTTTTCTTTTTACCGTCAGCAGAGCTGGAGGTATTATTTGTATATAGGCGAGATATTTGTATAAATGATGTTTTAACTATTTAGTTTTTCTGGACTTTTTACACCGCCTCTTCATCCAGCCAGCAGACAATCTGATGTGTAAAAATGAGAAGGAAAAAAAAATCATTGCGTTTCCAGTATTTATGGAATGAAGATGCAATTTGAAATGCTGAAATGTCATTATTCATTGCACAACGGGAGTACAAAACATTCCCCAAACAAGCAGCTGGCTGTTGCTATACACTGAAGAGTATTTCTGTTATAAACGTGTTCTGTTTCTATTCAGACATTTCAAATGTCATGAAGTTAATTGTTTCTGTATGGAACTGAGTGAATAAAGGTTAATTACAGTAAATTACTGTAGGCTACTAAACAAACAATGTGTTATAGTGTGTATGGGTTCCACCACGCAGACATAGAAACGCACCAATGCAAAAATAAAATAAAATATTTTTCTATGGTACGTTATGAGAAGAGTTGCATATACTGTGTATATATATGTATATATATATATATATATATTAATATATATATATATATATATATATATATATATATATAATATATATAATATATATATATATATATATATATATATATATATTTATATATATATTATAATATAACTGCTGCAAGTAAAGGGGGTGTAAAGGTGTAAATGAAATGACAAGACTCCTAAACACATGTACACCCAGGACAGAGAGGGCACGCAGCACAGAGGGCATGGAGCAAAACATCGCTGTTGACCCGGACAGTGTAGTGTACATAGAAAAAACAAACCAAGTTGGCTACATTTCATGATTTTGTGTACACACTCTCCATTACGAACGGATAAATGAACACTGACGCCTGTGCAGTCGGTGGTAGTCATGGGCTGACCTGACTAACATCACACTCTCTGCCTGGCTGGTTGGTGATGAAGTCAATCCACTGGGTTTTGGGGTTTTAATGATTATTTATTTACTATGGCAGTGATGAGAGTGTCAGGTCCTGTTTCTCAACAAGGACAGTAGGCTACTGATGCTATACTGAAAAGCCACTCTCTCACACCCAGACTGCATTTGACGTGTGTTTGAATTGGGGTGGCTCAGAGAAAGTTCTCCACACCACGCAGTCATTCGCAGCTTATTTAGCACAGCGGCAATTTGTTTATTAATTGCGCATGAGGTGTGAGCCGTAGGAGCAACATGTCGGGAAATCCAAGAACAACTTGAATGCACACGATGTGCTTGTTTTCAAGATCCCCTTAAAAAAAACACACAACTCAGACGGTGGAAAGCACGTTACTGCTGCTGCTACTGTTGAACATTTGAAACTGTACACACACACACCAACACACACACACACACACACACACACACACACACACACACACACACACACACACACACACACACACACACACACACACACACATACACACACCAGTCTGACTGGCAGCCCTAAGGTCAGCCTGCCAATCTAACCACAGGCTCATGCCAATTCTCTCTAAGGAATGAAATGTTGCTATAGCGTGTGTGTGTGTGTGTGTGTGTGTGTGTGTGTGTGTGTGTGTGTGTGTGTGTGTGTGTGTGTGTGTGTGTGTGTGTGTGTGTGTAACCACAGAAGTCCACTTCACCATACGTTTGAAACTGATGAGTGGAGGTTTTCTGGACTGAAGGTCAACTGAGTTTGCTGTGTTTTCTGTAGTTTGTATGTATGACTGAGATTATTAACAAGTAATTTTGGTTTGCTTACTTGTGTTTGCTGTGCTTTTGCATTTTTGTGTGAACTAACTTTATTTCCTACTAACTGGCAACCACTACAAAATGGCAACCTCAACTAATGAAAGACGGACCTGCACCCAGGCCCGGATGTAATAGGCGAGAATGGTATACCATTTTCATTTCAATTCTTTAGTTCTGTGACCCGCAAGGACTTACTGTATATTAGCAAGTAAGCATCAATAATGCTTACTAACATCAGTTGTTGTTGAAGTTGCAACAGGCATGCATAAGCTAAAGGTGCAACAATTGTAGTTAGTTAGTTAGTAGAAGTAGTAGTGTTTCAAATCATCTTAAATATAAGCTCTTTGAAATTTGAAATAGCTTTGAAATGTGGGTTGTTTTTCATGCCATCGTGTTTGGTGGGGCAGTATGTCGAAATTTAGAAAAAACGTAAGGCTATAGCTGTTGGATCTTATATTTCATTATGTTTTATTATTTAATGCTTTTGTGATCATCTCTTAACAATGTTAAAATCAACATAACAATGTTAAAAATTGTCTGTATGTGTGAGATCGCCTCACCATACTTATCTTGATTTTGCAATGTACATGCAGGACTACCCTGTCACATTATGACCTATTTTTCTGTAATGGTCCGCACGTGTTTTGATACTTTCAGCTGTCGTCCACTCCAGATACCAACTATACCATTGGAAAATGATATTCCTTGAGAGGAGATTGTCCCGGACGACAACCCTTAATTGAGTCACCGTGATAATGCGGCAAACTGGTCTGAACAAGATACCTCACGTGTTTCATGTCGCCCGTCGCCAGATGATGCCATCAACCTATGGAAATGCGACAACTACTGACTGAAATAAAAAACATTGTCTCTCAATGAAAATACTTGTAACTGATGTGATATTGCTTTTTTTGCCGAAGAGGATTATTTTGTGGACATTATACCCTATACCCTATCCTTTGCAACTGTAACGCTAATTTGAACTTAAGATGAATTGTTTTTAAAGTTACTTGCTCAGTGTCCGAATTATTTCAGGTTTTACTTAGCCTAGAACTCTACTAATCATAGAGTTCCATTTTTATTCCTGGGATGACGGTTTTATGGTGTTGCATCTTTTAAAGTGGATTTACAAGGGGTTGGTTCCTACTTGGCTATTATTCAATAGCCATCATTTTTAACGGAAAAATATCATATTCATCAATAGTCTTACCGTTTTTCATTGTTTTGAGGATTTTCGAAAAATGTCGAACCCTGGCAAAAATGCGAGGTTTCGTAGGCTATAGCCTTATGGTCTTGCGCAGCACGTTTTTCATCGTTTTGAGGATTTTTGAGGATTTTCGAAAAATCACGAAATCTGGCAAAAACGCAAGGCTATAGCCTTATGGTCTTGCACAGCATGCCGTTTTTCATTGTTATGAGGATTTGGAGGATTTTGAGGATTTTTGAAAAACGTAAGGCTATAGCCTTACGTGTTTTCATCGTTTTGAGGATTTTCGAAAAATGACCAAAATGACAAAACCTGGCAAAAACGCAAGCTATAGCCTTACGGTCTTGCACAGCATGTCTGTGCAAGACCATAAGGCTATAGCCTTATGGTCTTGCACAGCATGCCGTTTTTCATTGTTTATGAGGATTTTGGAGGATTTTGAGGATTTTTGAAAAAACGTAAGGCTATAGCCTTACGTGTTTTCATCATTTTGAGGATTTTCGAAAAATGACCAAAAATGACAAAACCTGGCAAAAACGCAAGGCTATAGCCTTACGGTCTTGCACAGCATGTCGTTTTTCATTGTTTTGAGGATTTTTGAAGATTTTCCAAAAGATGTCGGAATTTCAGAAAAACGCAAGGCTATAGCCTTACGTTTTTTCATCGTTTTGAGGATTTTCGAAAAATGTCAAAAAAATACGAAACCTGGCAAAAATGCAAGGCTATAGCCTTAGGGCAGGGGTGCCCAACCTTTTTTGACCCAGATCTACTTTTCAGCAGCCAACCCCTCCGGGATCTACCAGTCCAATATCAACATTTCAAACCACACGCATCGTTGCCAGCCTGCAGTAACTTCACAACAACATAACACTACTTTGTTTTACCACTTTACTTTATGTCCATATAAGCAAAAAGTACAACAGACTTGTCATAAATAGGCCTACAACAGTACAACATAAGTACAACAGACATGGACAAACACTGCCATTGCAAATGCATCACACACACAGACGAAAATCGCTCTTTTTTTTTCTTTTCCACCCCATCCCCCCCCCCCCCCCCCCCCCCCACATCATCCCGAGATCTACTTGTGATCAGGTTGGGCTCCCCTGCCTTAGGGTCTTGCACAGCATGTCGTTTTTCATCGTTTTGAGGATTTTTGAGGATTTTCAAAAAATGTCGAAATTTCGAAAAAACGCAAGGCTATAGCTTTACGTCTTTCATCGTTTTGAGGATTTTCGAAAAATGACAAAAAATGACGAAACCTGGCAAAAACACAAGGCTATAGCCTTAGGGTCTTGCACAGCATAACGTTTTTTATCATTTTGAGGATTTTTGAGCATTTCCGAAAAATGTTGAAATTTCGAAAAAAACGCAAGGCTATAGCCTTATGTCTTTTCATTGTTTTGAGGATTTTCGAAAAATGACCAAAAATAACAAAACCTGGCAAAAACGTAAGGCTATAGTCTTACGGTCTTGCACAGCATGCCATGTTTTATCATTTTGAGGATTTTTGAGCGTTTTCGAAAAATGACGAAATTTCAAAAAAACGCAAGTCTATAGCCTTACGTCTTTTCATCGTTTTGATGATTTTCGAAAAATAACAAAACGTGGCAAAAACGCAAGGCTATAGCCTTACGGTCTTGCACAGCATGCCATTTTTTTATCACTTTGAGGATTTTTGAGCATTTTTGAAAAATGTCGAAATTTCGAAAAAACGCAAGGATAGCCTTGAGTCTTTTCATCGTTTTGAAGATTTTGGAAAAATGACGAAATCTGGCAAAAGCGCAAGGGTATAGCATTACAGTCTTGCTCAGCATGCCGTTTTTCACCGTTTTGAGCATTTTTGAGCATTTTCGAAAAAATGTCAAAATTTTGGAAAAAAACGCAAGGCTATAGCCTTACGTTTTTTCATCATTTTGAAGATTTTCGAAAAACGACGAAATCTGGCAAAAGCGCAAGGGTATAGCATTACAGTCTTGCTCAGCATGCCGTTTTTCACCGTTTTGAGCATTTTTGAGCATTTTCAAAAAAATGTCGAAATTTCGGGGAAAAAAGCGCAAGGCTTCATAGCCTTACGTGTTTTCATCATTTTGAAGATTTTCGAAAAATGACGAAATCTGGCAAAAGCGCAAGGGTATAGTATTACAGTCTTGCTCAGCATGCCGTTTTTCACCGTTTTGAGCATTTTTGAGCATTTTCGAAAAAATGTCAAAATTTTGAGGAAAAAAACGCAAGGCTATAGCCTTACGTTTTTTCATCATTTTGAAGATTTTTGAAAAATGACGAAATCTGGCAAAAGCGCAAGGGTATAGCGTTACAGTCTTGCTCAGCATGCCGTTTTTCACCGTTTTGAGCATTTTTGAGCATTTTCGAAAAAATGTCGAAATTTCGAGAAAAAAACACAAGGCTATAGCCTTACGTTTTTCATCATTTTGAAGATTTTCGAAAAATGACTAAATCTGGCAAAAACGCAAGGCTATAGCCTTACGGTCTTGCACAGCATGCCGTTTTTCATCATTTTGAGCAGTTTTGAGCATTTTTCGAAAAATGTCGAAATTTCAGAAAAACCGCAAGGCTATAGCCTTACGATTTTTCATCGTTTTGAGGTTTTTCCAAAAATTACGAAAAATGACGAAATCTGGAGAAAACGCAAGGCTATAGCCTTACGGTCTTGCACGGCATGCCATTTTTCATCATTTTGAGCAGTTTTGAGCATTTTCGAAAAATGTCGAAATTTTGAAAAACCGCAAGGCTATAGCCTTACGTTTTTTCATCATTTTGAAGATTTTTGAAAAATGACGAAATCTGGCAAAAGCTCAACGGTATAGCATTACAGTCTTGCTCAGCATGCCGTTTTTCACCGTTTTGAGCATTTTTGAGCATTTTCGAAAAAATGTCGAAATTTCGAGAAAAAAAACGCAAGGCTATAGCCTTATTTTTTTCATCATTTTGAAGATTTTCGAAAAATGACGAAATCTGGCAAAAGCGCAAGGGTATAGTATTACAGTCTTGCTCAGCATGCCATTTCTCACCGGTTTGAGCATTTTTGAGCATTTTCGAAAAAATGTCGAAATTTCGGGGGAAAAAAACGCAAGGCGTCGTTTTTGAGCGTTTTTGAAAAAATGTCGAAATCGAAGAAAAACCATGGGCTATTGTACACGGTCTCGGACGCCATGCTATAGTATGGCGTTTTTTGTCCTTTTTGAGCGTTTTTGAAAAAATGTCGAAATCGAAGAAAAACCATGGGCTATAGTACACGGTCTCGGAGCGTTTTTGAGCGTTTTGAAAAAATGTCGAAATTGAAGAAAAACCATGGGCTATAGTACACGGTCTCGGACACCATGCTATAGTATGGCGTTTTTTGTCGTTTTTGAGCGTTTTTGAAAAAATGTCGAAATCGAAGAAAAACCATGGGCTATAGTACACGGTCTCGGACGCCATGCTATAGTATGGCGTTTTTGTCGTTTTTGAGCGTTTTTGAAAAAATGTCGAAATCGAAGAAAAACCATGGGCTATAGTACACGGGCTCGGAGCGTTTTTGAGCGTTTTGAAAAAATGTCGAAATTGAAGAAAAACCATGGGCTATAGTACACGGTCTCGGACGCCATTCTATAGTATGGCGTTTTTTGTCGTTTTTGAGCGTTTTTGAAAAAATGTGGAAATCGAAGAAAAACCATGGGCTATAGTACACGGTCTCGGAGCGTTTTTGAGCGTTTTGAAAAAATGTCGAAATTGAAGAAAAACCATGGGCTATAGTACACGGTCTCGGACGCCATGCTATAGTATGGCGTTTTTTGTCGTTTTGAGCGTTTTTGAAAAAATGTCGAAATCGAAGAAAAACCATGGGCTATAGTACACGGTCTCGGACGCCATGCTATAGTATGGCGTTTTTTATCGTTTTTGAGCGTTTTTGAAAAAATGTCGAAATCGAAGAAAAACCATGGGCTATAGTACACGGTCTCGGAGCGTTTTTGAGCGTTTTGAAAAAATGTCGAAATTGAAGAAAAACAATGGGCTATAGTACACGGTCTCGGACGCCATGCTATAGTATGGCGTTTTTTGTCGTTTTTGAGCGTTTTTGAAAAAATGTCGAAATCGAAGAAAAACCATGGGCTATAGTACACGGTCTCGGAGCGTTTTTGAGCGTTTTGAAAAAATGTCGAAATTGAAGAAAAACCATGGGCTATAGTACACGGTCTCGGACGCCATGCTATAGTATGGCGTTTTTTGTCGTTTTTGAGCGTTTTTGAAAAAATGTCGAAATCGAAGAAAAACCATGGGCTATAGTACACGGTCTCGGAGCGTTTTTGAGCGTTTTGAAAAAATGTTGAAATTGAAGAAAAACCATGGGCTATAGTACACGGTCTCGGACGCCATGCTATAGTATGGCGTTTTTTGTCGTTTTTGAGCATTTTTGAAAAAATGTCGAAATCGAAGAAAAACCATGGGCTATAGTACACGGTCTCGGAGCGTTTTTGAGCGTTTTGAAAAAATGTCGAAATCGAAGAAAAATCATGGGCTATAGTACACGGTCTCGGACGCCATGCTATAGTATGGCGTTTTTTGTCGTTTTTGAGCGTTTTTGAAAAAATGTCGAAATCGAAGAAAAACCATGGGCTATAGTACACGGTCTCGGAGCGTTTTTGAGCGTTTTGAAAAAATGTCGAAATTGAAGAAAAACAATGGGCTATAGTACACGGTCTCGGACGCCATGCTATAGTATGGCGTTTTTTGTCGTTTTTGAGCGTTTTTGAAAAAAAGTCGAAATCCAAGAAAAACCATGGGCTATAGTACACGGTCTCGGAGCATTTTTGAGCGTTTTGAAAAAATGTCGAAATTGAAGAAAAACCATGGGCTATAGTACACGGTCTCGGACGCCATGCTATAGTATGGCGTTTTTTGTCGTTTTTGAGCGTTTTTGAAAAAATGTGGAAATCGAAGAAAAACCATGGGCTATAGTACACGGTCTCGGAGCGTTTTTGAGCGTTTTGAAAAAATGTCGAAATTGAAGAAAAACCATGGGCTATAGTACACGGTCTCGGACGCCATGCTATAGTATGGCGTTTTTTGTCGTTTTTGAGCGTTTTTGAAAAAATGTCGAAATCGAAGAAAAACCATGGGCTATAGTACACGGTCTCGGAGCGTTTTTGAGCGTTTTGAAAAAATGTCGAAATTGAAGAAAAACCATGGGCTATAGTACACGGTCTCGGACGCCATGCTATAGTATGGCGTTTTTTTTTTCGTTTTTGAGCATTTTTGAAAAAATGTCGAAATCCAAGAAAAACCATGGGCTATAGTACACGGTCTCGGAGCGTTTTTGAGCGTTTTGAAAAAATGTCGAAATTGAAGAAAAACCATGGGCTATAGTACACGGTCTCGGACGCCATGCTATAGTATGGCGTTTTTTGTCGTTTTTGAGCGTTTTTGAAAAAATGTCGAAATCGAAGAAAAACCATGCGCTATAGTACACGGTCTCGGACGCCATGCTATAGTATGGCGTTTTTTATCGTTTTTGAGCGTTTTTGAAAAAATGTCGAAATCGAAGAAAAACCATGGGCTATAGTACACGGTCTCGGAGCGTTTTTGAGCGTTTTGAAAAAATGTCGAAATGAAGAAAAACCATGGGCTATAGTACACGGTCTCGGACGCCATGCTATAGTATGGCGTTTTTTGTCGTTTTTGAGCGTTTTTGAAAAAATGTCGAAATCGAAGAAAAACCATGGGCTACAGTACACGGTCTCGGAGCGTTTTTGAGCGTTTTGAAAAAATGTCGAAATTGAAGAAAAACCATGGGCTATAGTGCACAGTCTCGGACGCCATGCTATAGTATGGCGTTTTTTGTCGTTTTTGAGCGTTTTGAAAAAATGTCGAAATCGAAGAAAAACCATGGGCTATAGTACACGGTCTCGGAGCGTTTTTGAGCGTTTTGAAAAAATGTCGAAATCGAACCCAGCTGGCACACGACGTCATTGACGTTGATTTTTGGTTGGATTTAGGGTCTGACGTCAGACAACCAAAACCCAACGTTGGAACAACGTCAAATTCCAACGTCAAATTGACGTGTTAATCTGACGTCAACTGACGTTGATATTTAGTTGGATTTACGTTGTGTTGGTAAGTAACCAAAATCCAACGTCTGTTAGACGTATTTATCGCAACGTCATATTGACGTAGAATACTGATATGCTGTTGTCGGGTTTTGACAAAAACTCAATGTCTGTCCAACGTCATAATTCCAACGTCAAATTGACGTGTTTATCTAACGTCAACTGACGTTGATATTGAGTTGGATTTACGTTGTGTTGGGTAAGTAACCAAAATCCAACGTCTGTTAGACTATTCATCGCAACGTCATATTGACGTAGAATACTGATATGCTGTTGTCGGGTTTTGACCAAAACTCAATGTCTGTCCAATGTTATAATTCTAACGTCAAATTGACGTGTTTATCTAACGTCAACTGACATTGATATTTAGTTGGATTTACGTTGTGTTGGTAAGTAACCAAAATCCAACGTCTGTTAGACGTATTCATCGCAACGTCACTTTGAGGTAGAATACTGATATGCTGTTGTCGGGGTTTTGACCAAAACTCAATGTCTGTCCAACGTTATAATTCCAACGTCAAATTGACGTGTTAATCTAATGTCAACTGACGTTGATATTTAGTTGGACTTACGTTGTGTTGGTAAGTAACCAAAATCCAACGTCTGTTAGACGTATTCATCGCAACGTCACTTTGAGGTAGAATACTGATATGCTGTTGTCGGGGTTTTGACAAAACTCAATGTCTGTCCAACGTTATAATTCCAACGTCAAATTGACGTGTTAATCTAATGTCAACTGACGTTGATATTTAGTTGGATTTACGTTGTGTTGGTAAGTAACCAAAACCCAACGTCTGTTAGACTATTTATCGCAACATCACATCGACGTAGAATACTGATATGCTGTTGTCAGGGTTTTGACCAAAACTCAATGTCTGTACAACGTTATAATGCCAACGTCACCACAATGTTTAAGCCTAACATCAATAGACGTTGATATTTAGTTGGATTTGCGTTGTGTTGGTAAGTAACCAAAATCCAACGTCTGTTAGACGTCTTTATCGCAACGTCACATTGATGTAGTATACTGATATGCTGTTGTCCGGGGTTTTGACCAAACTCAATGTCTGTCTAACGTCAAATTCCAACATCAAATTGACGTGTTAATCTAAGCCTAACATCAACTGACGTTGAATTTAGTTGGATCTGCGCTGTGTTGGTAAGTAACCATAACGTTATCATGCCAACGTCCATACAACAATACAAAGTTTATTTGCCCGTGTGCATTAGGCAAGGCACCATTTATCAATTGTATCTAGCAATCTAGCTATGTATCAAACGTATCAATGAGTTATATGGTCTGTTACTCATACCTGTGGATTTGAGAGGAGATACTTGTATTGTGTGCAATGTAAAAGATAGATTTAAAATGCGGTGTGGTGGGACTTGCGGTGTGTGGAGTGGTGTGGTTCCATGCCAATGAAAAGGGTTTATGTTGCAGCCTGGTATGGCATGGTATGGTGGATTGTAACAGTCCGGGTAGGGAATGAGGTATTACCCCCAGGGAAAGGAGTTTAAGTATCTCGGGGTCTTGTTCACGAGTGAGGGGAGGATGGAGAGGGAGATCAGCCGGAGAATCGGAGCAGCAGGGGCGGTATTACAGTCGTTATACCGCACTGTTGTGACGAAAAGAGAGCTGAGCCAGAAGGCAAAGCTCTCTGTCTACCAAGCTATCATCCCTACCCTCACCTATGGTCATGAAGTGTGGGTCATGACCGAAAGAACGAGGTCACGGATACAAGCGGCCGAAATGAGTTTTCTCTGGCGGGCTGGCATCTCCCTTAGGGATAGGTGAGAAGTTCAGTCACTCGGAGAGACTCGGAGTAGAGCCGCTGCTCCTTCGCCTGGAAAGGAGCCAGCTGAGGTGGTTCGGGCATCTGGTTAGGATGCCACTCGAGCGCCTCCCTAGGGAGGTCCTCGGGGGCACATCCCACTGGGAGAAGACCCCAGGGCAGACCAAGGACCAGATGGAGGGATTTACATCGACTCTCTGGCTTTGGATCGCCTCGGGATCCCCCAGGAGGAGGTCGCCAATGTTGCTTAGGACAGGGAAGTCTGGAGCTCCCTGGTGGAGCTGTTGCCCCCGCGACCCGACCTCGGATAAGCGGAAGAAGATGGATGGATGGTATGGCTTGCCCACAACCAGGTGGCTGGGACACAGAACTCACTAGGCCCTTTTCTAACCATCACCCAACATAGCTGAGCAGCCCAGAAAAGGGATTTTTTTGAACAACAAATTTTGAGAAAATTCCAGGGCAGGCTAGTCCCAGGCAAACAAATAAAATCTGTACCAGACAGATGATGCCTTGCTGGTGTATGACTCCCAGCTTGATTTCTGCCTCCAGCCCTGTACCAACACATCGTGCTGCACCTTGTGAGGCTGCGAGCTATAATATTATATGCATTGTGCATCATTAGATTGTATAACTAAAGGACGCATGTTACGCCTTGAAACAGGCATGGGTTTGAGAAGCTGTAAAGATGTATAGGCTATATGTGGCAACCATATCACACAATTTCTCTTATTGACCACTGCAGATTTATAGGAAAAATGTTTAGCCTGTCTTTGCAAACAACGCTACGGGTGGAAACAATCTAGCCAGTGTGTGATGAGATATCATTGTGTCATCAATCTCTGTGGCTAAACTTTCACATACTGCCCCTCATTGAGAGGCCGCGAGCTACAAACTATGAAACTATGAGTCTTATGCCATAATGTTACATAACATAGGCAATTTACAGGGTTTTTTCTTATTAAGGATGCCTAATGTATTACAATGTTTAGCGTTTACATTATATATTGTAAAATGTATTGTATATTGGAAACCTTTTTACTATTGTAAGTCACTCTGGATTAAGAGTGTCTGCTAAATGCCAAAATTGTAAATTGCAGGCAGGCAGGCAGACAGACAGACAGACAGACAGACAGACAGACAGACAGACAGACAGACAGACAGACAGACAGACAGACAGACAGACAGACAGACAGATCTAGTCTGCCCCCCCCCCTCCCCCAAACACGATGGCATGCAAAACAACCCAAGATATTTCAAATTAAAGTGCTTCTATTTAAAATGATGTGAAACACTACTACTGCTACTAACTAACTACAGCTGTGTCACCACTAAACCAACAGCATTTCATCATTGAAAACAAAAAACTCTCTGAGTCAGACCTTTAGCTGTATGCATGCTGCGTGTCTGTTGCTACTTCAAACTGATGTTATTATTGATGCTTTACTTACTTGACTAATAAAAGTCCTGTGACCGAAAATGGTATGGGTGTGACTTCATTGCCCGTGGCGCAAAACGACACGGGCGATGAAGCCGCCCCATACCATTTTCTCTTGCCCCTCCAACATGTTCTCTTGCCCCCCCCCCCCCAAATGGGACATGTTACATCCGCCCCTGGATGGATTGATAGATAGATAGATAGATAGATAGATAGATAGATAGATAATAGATAGATAGATAGATAGATAGATAGATAGATAGATAGATAGAGGGGTGGATCTAGGCATGGACATGGGGGAGGCAATGGCCCCCTAAATACCCAGTCTGCCCCCCCCCCCAAACACAATGGAATGCAAAACAACCCAAGATATTAAGTGCTTATGTTTAAAATGATGTGAAACACTACTACTACTGCTACTAACTACAATTTTGGCACCACTAAACCAACAGCATTTCATTATTGATAACAGAAAACTCTCTGAGTCAGACCTTTAGCTTTATGCATGCTGCGTGTCTGTTGCAACTTCAAACTGATGTTGTTATTGATGCTTTACTTGACTATTAAAAGTCCTGTTACCGAACATTGTATGGGTGTGACTTCATTCACGGGCGATGAAGCCGCCCCATACCATTTTCTCTTGCCCCTCCAACATGTTCTCTTGCCCCCCCCCCCCCCCAAATGGGACATGTTACATCGCCCCTGGATGGATGGATGGATGGATAGATAGATAGATAGATAGATAGATAGATAGATAGATAGATAGATAGATAGATAGATAGATAGATAGATAGATAGATAGATAGATAGATAGATAGATAGATAGATAGATACGTTAGAAAGAAAGAAAGAAAGAAAGAAAGAAAGAAAGAAAGAAAGAAAGAAAGAAAGAAAGAAAGAAAGAAAGAAAGAAAGAAAGAAAGAAAGAAAGAAAGAAAGAACATGAAAATACTGCTGTCATTTTTAAAAGTTTACACCGGCCCCTTTTATGGATGCAGGCTAATAAGATCCCTCAAAGTTCCAATTTAACATGATTGCTCTATTTACAGTATTATTCCAATTTATATTCAATACAGGTTAGGGGCGTGCGCGCGCGCATGCGCACGTGCACGCGCACGTGCGCGCGCACGCGCACGTGCATGCGCACGTTCAAACCCCGCCACTCTGATTGGCTGTAGAGTTCATCCTCCACCTATGAAGAGGCAGCATTGATGCAGCGTCTAACAGTGCCGTTTGAAATCAAAAGCAAAAGTGAAACCTATAACCGACAGCTTGCTTGTGCTGCTGCTGCCTGATAATAAAATACCGTCGCGTCGCCTTCAACCTCCGTTTTCAGCAACATCTAGAACGAGGGTGTATCCACAAAAGGTAAGACTGTTGTGTTTAATTGTAGTGTAAACATAGAACTGGCTAGCTAGGGTCCATTTGGTTTCATTTTTATGCTCTCATCATGTGAATTAGCCCAAGTCTACACAACTATAGAACGTAGAAGATAATGGTGATCATGATGATTTTGTATGTTTGACTGTTTTGTCTCTGAAATCTAGCCTCGTATACAAAAGCAAAAGAAATCTTTAGTTTTGCGACTGTGGCTAAAATGTAATCAAATGGTGGCTCAAATGCTGAATAAATAGTGGGCCCTGCTATGAAAAAGGTAGCTAGTAGTAGTTATACAACAGGGGTTTTCAACAGGTGTACGGGGACCACCAGTGGTCCCTGAGAGGGTTCCAGGTGGTCCACAGGCTAAATGATGTTGAGAGTTGGTTAACCAGATGTAACTCTTTGAGAGTCGAAACCAAATGGACCCGCAAGGGTCCATTTGGTTTCATGTTTACACTCTGTGTGGCTAAAATATCAAATGGTGGTCCGTGGCTCAAATGCTGAATAAATAGTGGGCCCTGGTATGCAAAAGGTTGAAAACCACTAGCTAGTGCTAGTTGCTTACAACAGGGGTTTTCAACAGGTGGTGCGGGGACCACCAGTGGTCCCTGAGAGGGTTCCAGGTGGTCCCCAGGCTAAATGATGTTGAGAGTTGGTTAACCAGATGTAACTCTTTGAGAGTCGAAACCAAATGGACCCGCAAGGGTCCATTTGGTTTCATGTTTACACTCTGTGTGGCTAAAATATCAAATGGTGGTCCGTGGCTCAAATTGCTGAATAAATAGTGGGCCCTGGTATGCAAAAGGTTGAAAACCACTAGCTAGTGCTAGTTGCTTACAACAGGGGTTTTCAACAGGTGGTGCGGGAACCACCAGTGGTCCCTGAGAGGGGGTTCCAGGTGTCCCCAGGCTAAATGGAGAGTTGGTTAACCAGATGTAACTCTTTGAGAGTGTAGGCCTAAACATGTGACCAAATGGACCCTTGCAGGTCCATTTTGTTTCGTGGCTCAAATTCTCAATAGTGGCCACCTGGTATGAGAAATGTTGAAAACCACTGGTTTTGAGGGTTCACCAAGTGAACCCTTATTGTGTTAGACCTGTGGTTCTCAAAGTGTGTCTCTGGACCCCAGGGTCCTTGAGGGCCCAGGGGTCAGAAATGAAATGATAATTTAGAAACAAATGGACCATTTCTAGTTCTGTAACTCTGGGAATATGTAAATAATTCAAATCGACCCTTACAGGTCCATCTTCCTTTAAACACTATGACAATGTTTGCCAAAATAAATCAAGGGTCTCAGAAATATAACGCCATTAAATGGAGGTCCATATACAAATGCATGTCAAACTCGGAACTGGTGAAATTAAAATGCTTGAGAATCTCTTATGGGGGGTCCAGGTCCTTGTTGTACTGTATATTTAATGGGGGTCTGCAAGGCTAACTGGTGCCAATTTGGTGGTCCTTGACATGAAAAAAAATGCCCACAGATATTTGGGTAATTGGAATAAAAAATGGAACCAGTGATATTAGCTGTTTTGATAGTGGAATAACACTGTAGGTTATTCCAGTAGTTGCATCTTTTTGTTTGCTGTTTGCATATTGATGGCCTGCTATAGTCCATCCACAAAGGCAAAAGGCAAAAACACTATTGTTTAGTTTTCTTACAAATGTTACATTTTTTTCCTATGAAGAAAAGAAATGGGGGATTTCTGGAACTGGGCAGCTGACATCACCGTGGAGCTACAGTACAGAACATATACCACCACATATACTGTACTGTACCTATCAACTTTGTAGTTTAAGGATCAACAATGTTATTGTAACATGCTGTCGACTAACTTCTAATTTGTTTTGACCATGCGTGTCAACTAATTTCTTAATATTAGAATAATATTCTAGTCGACAGCATGGTAAAAACAAATTCTGTTCATGGGGATTCTTATATATTATATATGTATAAACTTTCCTGTTAAACTGTCATCTGTCTCCTCTCCATTCCCTCTCTGTAGTACTATCATTGATTTTGGTCCACTGTACGTCGTACAGTATAATTAAAGTATGTTAGTGAAATATGTTTTGTAACCGAAACTTCCCATATCCCTGCAGGTTGCTGCTGTCTTGCATAGAGTTGCACAGCCCGCGCCCCCTCATGACATCGCCCTGGTTCCAGAAACAGATTCCCATTCTCATAGACTTTTCGAAAATGATTCATATAAAGACGACTACCCCACGGACAAAGCCAACTCGGGTCGTCACAAATCATGATGACACACATTCTTTTGGGACAATCAAATAATTTCTAAGATGAAAAAACGAAACAAAATGTGTTGTATCCTGCCATTTTCTGCTTCTTGCTAAATAGATATTGCATGATAATATTGTGTTTGTTGTCATGATTTGTCACAACCCGAGTTGGCTTTGTTCGAGGCGCAATCTTGTTTTTATGAACCATTTTCAAAAAGTCTATGAGAAAATGAATGAGGACTCCATTTCTGGAACAAGCGACATAATGAAAGGGGTGGGGCTGTGCAGCTCTATTTGAGGGACCAAGAAGGACGTGCTGACCAAAACAGGTATATTTCAACATAATATGGATTAACCATTGTCATTGTTTTCAGTAAACTTACTGTTCTGGGTGAACCAGTGTTGTTCTTGTTGGCTTTAAATTCAGACCCAGTCTTGGTCCAGTTATTAATGTTTTTGTAATGTTTAGTCACATTTGTATTTAGTCATCTTTATAGTTGACTAAAAGTACAAAAAAAACTCTCAATCTTAACCTCTAAATTTATTTGTGTAGTTTTAGTCAACAAAAACTGTTTTGTCTAGTTTTTGGTACTTTTTTGGGCACTTTCTAGAATATTTCACATTTTCTGGCATCCTTTTGATGAAAAACACAATTTTAAGGAATACATTCAGGAATGGAACATGTTTTAAATTAATCTGCAAATGTTTTGGAGCCATAACGGTCTCAGAAATATTGATGATTTTTAATAATTTATTGTGAGCAATGAGCATATAGAATGGATCATAATATGATCCATTCTCTTCGCTTTGTTTTCTAAATGACTTCCACCATATATTATATGGTGGAAGTCATTTAAAAACAAAGCGACTTGTCTTCACTATAGTCTACTACAACTCTAGTCCACTCGTCCCTCCCTTGCATTTTCATTTGTTTGACGTAATTGTCATTATATTTAGTCCTAGTTTTAGTCGTAAGCCATTTACCATGAAAGGGAGTGGGTTTTTGCTCATTTGCCACTGCTTCAGGGTTGTGCCATGAAGCGAAAACACAGTTTAACTTGCAAGGATCTTAATTACAATCATCAATAGTTTCAGAATACACATATCCCTTCCCCAACAACATATAGTCCCATTAACACAATTATTGCAGCCACATTCACAACACAACTCCAGCTCATCCAACTCTTCTTCATTGTGAGACATTGATCTGCGTTTAATTTGCATCACAACGCATCCACATATTTTGCAGTTTTTATTTAGTTTTCCCTGGTGAAAAAAAGGTAGCTGACGGACATGTTTTAGTTTACAGTCGACTAGAACAATAAGGTGAACTGCTAGTTTTTTCTTTTGATTTCTATGAATAGTGACTTGGTCTTTTTCTCTCTTTCAGAGCCAGGGCAGGTTAAAAGAGCTTCACACTGTTTGCCCGGAGAGAGACATTGCAAGCAGGACATCTGTACCAGCAGGAGCAGTTTCCTGACAGCTAATGGCTTCTTCATTTCATCTAACCAAGGCATGGAATCACTGTTTGACTAACAAAAGGGCAGTGTGGTGAACACAGTCGTCATGAAAAGGTCCCAGAAGAAAAGGCGATCAATGGAATTTGAAGTATGGTTTTTTTTTCTAACTTATGATCTGATCTCTACCCCTCTAAAAAGACGAGAGATTTAAAGACTTCATTCCTTCCCTCTATCTTTAATGTGATTCACAGTGTTACATCACAGGTTTCTTTGAAGCAGCTGAATATCTGGATATTTTGATCTTCTATGGACATGTGTTCTGTGGCAATATTAGAACGGTGTTCTATAATCACTTCTTAAAGGAGAATTCCACACTCATCCGTCCTACCTTGATTGCTGTGACATCATATATATTTCACTTGTTTTTTCGTCATAGATGCCCCATTTTCTACATTTTCCGCTTGAGGTCCCCGTCCCCATCCCACAGTTTGCATTAGTGCAGGTTGTCTTTATTCTATTGGGGCATTTTAGTAGCTCCAAACTATTTTTTTCACACACCATATTTCAATAGTATACTGATGCTCATGCATGAGTTTTACGTCACTTTGGGGAAGCCTTTACTTGCAATCCCAGAGATAAACTAAACTTCTATATTTCATCCTCTCACTCCCCCTAACCTTCCCTTACTCCTCCCCCAGCTCCTACGTCCTTCTTTTCCAACCTCTCCACACACTACACACCTCCAAACACAACTAAATTTAGTGAAAACTCCCACAATCAGGGTACCACCTGTTTGGATTTTTTATAACATCAAGTAGTGTCCCAATAACTACTGTACAGTAAGGATTTTTGGACATCTATGACAGTGATCCCTGTAACAAAATTAAGTTTGCAGCACACTAAAATACCTGCATAGAATAAAAACAACAACCCCCACAGCAATACACACAATCCACAAGAGGGAGGGGTGCCTCAGGGTGTAGAAAATGAAATCAAGGGCATTATGTAACATGTCACAGGAATCAAGTAGATGGATGCCCAAAGTTGTTTTGGTGTGGAAATCTCCTTTAAGTTAAGCCATTAATCAATCTGTTGATGGGATCAATAGAACAGCTTGATCATGGAGACTTGCTCTAACATGATCATCATGGTGTACCAAAATGCAAATGTGCACGGTCTTATTCACCTGGCAAATCTTCAGGTCCTTTGAAAAATTATGCCATGTTTTTTGTTTTGGCTCTATACACCCAGTAGTAATCATTGATGTTTGTTAGAGTTGGCTTCTCTAGTTTCTTTACATAACTAAGATAAATGGTTGCAACTAGCCCCTGACCT
>CM076981.1:28073637-28076137 GCA_039105355.1 Benthosema pterotum
TTGATGATTTTTTAAGATTTTCGAAAAATGACAAAAACTGGCAAAAACGCAAGCCCATAGCCTCACGGTCTTGCACAGCATGCCGTTTTTCACGTTTTGATCTTTTTGGAAGATTTCGAAAAAATGAAGAAAAATGGCCAAAACGCAGGCTATAGCCTTACAATCTTGCACAGCATTCCGTTTTTCATCGTTTTGAGGATTTTCGAAAAATGTCAATATTTCGAAAAATTGTAAGGCTATAGCCTTACTGATTTTCATCATTTTGAGGATTTTTGAAGATGTTCGAAAAATGACGAAACCTGGCAAAAAACACAAGGCTATAGCTTTACTGTCTTGCACAGCATGCCATTTTCGAAAAATGACGTAATTTCATTGTTTTGAGGATTTTTGAGGATTTTCGAAAAATGTCGAAATAAAAAAAAAAAAAAAAGACAGTAAAGGCTATAGTCTTTTCAAAAAATGACGAAACCTGGCAAAAACGAAAAGGCTATAGCCTTTTCATCGTTTTGAGGATTTTTTCATTGTTGTTTTGAGGCCGTTTTTTTGTTTTTGAGGATTTAAAAAATTGTCGAAATCGAGAATTTGACTTACTATAGTATGTTAACTATAGTACTATAGTATGTCAAGTAGTATTTAAATAAATACAGTAACTATCTAGCAAATGTGTAAACATGTGGATAGTGCAGGTTGTTAAAGGAAAGGTGTATTAGAATGGCTATAACTAAGTAAAAACGGTGATCTGGCATATAGATGAAATTGTATTTGACATGTGTTTTTTTTTCTTTAAATTAAATGCATAAATGCTTAGTATTGGTAATATGTCATTTTTTAGACTTCGTAACCCAACCGTATGGAGTACTAGCACAGTAAGGAACCAGGGGCCATTTTATTCTATGAAAAGCAACACAATGAGCAGAAAATTAAAAAAATCATGTAAATACAACACATTGAGCAGGGCACCACAGGGGGTTGAACCCCGTTCCGGTAAACCAGAAGTACCACAACCCCGGTGCCTTTTGCCAACAGGTTGCTTTACAGGTCCATCCGTTTAAATGTAAATCTTTACATTTCAACAGTAAAGTAATTTCCACCATTTACATTGTCGGAAATAATTTATAAAGGTATAGTAAGAAAAAAACAGAAGCACAAAATGAATATCACGATATGCTGTATACTGTTCTGACAAGCCTCATAAGAATGAGAAAATAAAATAATGAGTTGGCACATCAGATTCAAAATATTAAGTAATTCTAATGTTATGGCACCATAAGGTTCACAAACAGTGTTGTAGTGGACTTTTAGAAGTGGGGGACGCCTCATAAGGCTACTGTATACACACAGTCACTCACATTTGCGTGCTGTGCACATGCACACATACACACTATTAAATCATACTGACATGTAAGCATATTCAGAAACAGGGTTTACAAAGCTTAACTGTATCCATAAACATAAATGACAAGTCAAAATACATATTTTTGTCCCCAAAGATATTTTAGATGTGAGTTTAAACATTTTTGAGAATCCTCAAAAAACGATGAAAAACAACATGCTATAGTATGTTGTCCAACACCGTGAACTAATGCACATGAAACAGACGCACACGCACGCATGCACATGCTAACCAAATGGACCCTTACAGGTTGGTACCTTTGAAAGTATATAGGAGGTAAGTAACCAACCTGGATCCCCTTTAAGATTTAGATAATACATTTTCTACTTGAAGGGAAGACTTTAAACCTTACTACTACCTTGTACTACAATGATTTGTTAAACAAATATATAATAATAATAATCTTCCTGACACGGGAACTAACCTCATTAACTCAGCCCCTTCGGTGACAAGACCTTGGTGTTGTACTGGACAGCCAACTCTCATTCAAAACACCCATCTCAGCTGTCACCTGATCCTTTTAGGTTCACCTAGACGGGTTAGACCATTAAGGGAAGTGAGTTGAAATAATGCATTTCACACTTTTAGACCACACCCAACACCACTGCCAAGAAAATAGGAATATTTTCACTTTTGTGTATTTTTAAACAAAAACTCCATAAAGGTCGAAATTTAATTGCTTCCTGATAGCGAAGTTGTGCTCCGTGATGAAGTAGCCACTTTGATCAATAAAAGCCAATAGTTTAGACTTACTCATCATGTAGAAGATATGACGAAATACATAGGTAGTAGGATTGAGAAAAAGACCACATAGCAGTACAGCGGCAGAGCTGAGGGACGTTGGTAAACATCCATGTATCATGGTTAATATATAGCTCATCGTACAGCTGTCCCTCACTCTTTGCGCCCATAATGAGGAAAGAAGGCAATCATGGAGAGGTTCTCTGTTGCTCTCAGTCTCATTGAACAGAAATCTTTGAGTACAAGCATTAAAGTATAGGCCCTGGGCAGAAGGCCCCAGACTCTAAAACAGGGCTGCCAAAAGGTAGATTGTGATCTCACAGTAGATCACACAGACCATACAGGTAGATCACATGACAGCCCCTA
>CM076981.1:28081137-28173637 GCA_039105355.1 Benthosema pterotum
GAGAATGTAAAGATTTTAGGACTGGTGTAATGTGGTCGTATTTCTTAGTTTTTTGTCAGGACTCAGCAGCTTTCTGAATCAGTTGGAGTTGATGAAGAGCTTTGTTTGGAAGTTCTGTAAGCAGACCATTAACAATAATCCAGATTCTAGTCTACTGGAAACAAAAGCGTGTGTCAGTGCTTCTAGGTCTTGCTTGGACAAAATCCCCCCGACTCTTGCAATATTTTAAGGTGACAATAGGCAGATGAAATTACACTGCGCCTAGGATAACGCAAATATTCTCTCACTTGACTTGACAAGGAATAGAGACTGAGAATTACATTTTGTCTCTGATTTTGACAGAACTACAAGCACACGGTACTCTATGGCACACTATGATTTTGACAGAACTACAAGCTCACGGTACTCTATGGCACACTATGAGCTTGTAGATCTGATATTTTTCAATAGCTAAAGTATAACATTACCCTGAAGGCGGCAGTCTACCTGTCCGAAACATCGTTTTTTCCTGTGTGTCCTCATTAAATACATGCATCGGCAGCTACAAGTGTGCGTCTATACATTTTTCCCTTTAATGTATATTGACAACCATCACGTCTGCACTCTGCACGTAATGCATGTACTTTGACTGTATAAAAAAAAAGCCTGTGAAATGCACTACACTTTAGTCAGTCCATGGTGTGGTCACTGCTGTGGTCACACATGTAAGCCTCTAGTGCAGGCATGTCAAACATACGGCCCGCGGGCGGACCCGGCCCGGAATGTGATTTCATCCGGCCCGGCAGACCTTTCTGAGCATTTTAAAAAAAAAGCAAGTTTCTAGCTCATTTCTATCAGAAGTTATGATTTTTTAAAGAAATATAGCCAAACGCCCAATTACCACTCCAGTCGCTAGAGGGCAGCAAATGTGCAAAATGCTCCATGACCAGCAGGCCGCACTGGCACGAGAAAGTCAAAGGAAATGAAAGTTCACGAGTTCACAACGTGCATGGTGTCCAGGTAAAAAAAAAAAAAAAAAAAAACTGGCAGTTTTGATTTACCGGTCATCACTGCTAAACAAGTTGCTATCAGTGACAACCTTCCCAAATGGCGCTGGCAAAAGAAGAAAAGTGGACGCAGAGTGCAGAGTGTTCCAGGAGAAATGGACTGAGAATTTATTTATTCACAGAGGTGAACAGAAAACCAGTGTGCTTGGTATGTAACCACGACGTTGCAGTCTGCAAAGAGTATAATATTAAGCGCCACTATGACACTCATCATAAAGACAAATATGACCATCTGAAAGGACAACTCAGAAAAGACGAGATAAAAAAATTGTTGTCTGGACTGAAGAAACAGCAGTCTACTTTTACTCGCGGCCGTGATGTTGCTGATGGAGCTGTGAGAGCCAGCTATCTTATTGCCAACGAGCTGGTCCAGGCATCCAAGTGTTTTTCTGACGGGGAGTTGGTAAAAACATGCATGCTGAAAGCTGCAGAAGTCGTGTGCCCTGAAAAGCGACAGGCATTTGCCAATATTAGTCTAACGAGGAACACTATCGCAGATAGGGTGACAGAACTATCAAGTGATTTGAGCAGCCAATTGAAAGAAAAAATAAAGTCATTCATTGCATTTTCCATTGCAATAGATGAGAGCACGATGTCACTGATATTGCACAACTGGCCATATTTATTCGGGGTGTTGATGAAACTTTGACCATCACCGAGGAGTTGCTTGAATTGGTGCCCATGAAGGACACCACCACCGCGGATGACATCTTCAGCTCTCTCGTGGGAGCACTGGATAAGGTTGGAGTGGACTGGTCCCGTGCTGTCAGCCTGGCTACCGACGGGGCACCATCCATGGTCGGGAGGAAGGCAGGCGTTGCCACAAAATTCCGTGAGAAAGTGCAGACCGCAAATGGAGGGCAAGATTTTTGGGCATTCCACTGTATTTTGCATCAGGAAGCATTATGTTGCAAAACACTACAAATGGACCACGTTATGAGCGTGGTTGTGAAAACTGTCAATTTCATCAGAGCGCGCGGTCTAAATCACCGTCAGTTTGACACATTTCTCAGTGACAATGATATCCACGCCGGCCTCCCATACCACACGGACGTACGGTGGTTAAGCAGGGGTGCAGTACTGAAGCGCTTCTTTGAGCTACGAGGGGAAATCGGACATTTCATGGAGACGAAGGGATGCCCAGTAAAGGAACTTGAATGCAAGAAATGGGTGCAGGATCTTGCATTCATGGTTGATATTACACAACACTTGAATACGCTTAATACCACATTGCAGGGTCGCAACAGAGTTGTGACTCAATATGATGACAGCATACGCGCGTTCAAGATGAAGCTGTCACTGTGGGAGACGCAGCTATCCAACGGCGACACGGAGCACTTCCCCTGTCTAACAGCTGTGCGTCCGAAGGCACCACAGCGTCGCCGTGGTGATATGGATAAATATAAAGACAGTATAATAGAGTTTGCTGCGAGAGTTTGAGCGGAGGTTTCAGGTATTCGTTGAACTTGAGAATAAATATGCGTTTTTCCGCTCGCCATTCACAGTGAAGCCTTCTGATATGCCAGCTGACATTCAACTCGAGCTGATTGACTTGCAGTGTGACTCCGCTATGAAGGATAAATTTGGGTCCGTGGGATTAGACAAGTATTATCAATATCTCGTGCCAAGCTACCCCAAATTAGCAGCAAAGGCTGCAAAGGTTTTATCCATGTTTGGGACAACGTATCTTTGTGAACAGGTGTTCTCTGTAATGAACAATAATAAAACAAAGCAGCGCTCGAGGTTAACAAACGAACACTTGAATGACATTGTAAAATGTGCTGCTACTCAGGATTTGACTCCTAATATTGATGCACTCGTGTCGGCAAAAAGATGCCAAGTTTCAGGTGCCAGCAGCAGCAAATAGACTGCAGGAGAGAGGTGAAAGAGAGAGGAAAAATCACACCCATGTGAAGTGGAGTTGTGAAATCTTGTGTGATGCACTTGTGTGTGCAGACTGTGCACTATAGAGATCATTGACAATTTTCATTCTGTTATAAAAACAATGAATAATGTGCAATATATAATTCTCAGTAGAGTAGACCCAGCCTACAAAGTAGTTGGATGATGTAGCAATCTTATTGCCCATGCACTGCTGTAATTTTATTTTGTATTTGTTTATTATTATTTCAAAGAAGTATGACAATTAAGGCAAAAAAAAAAAAAAAAAAAAAACATTCCTTCATAGCTCCCACTTGAGTTTGTTTAGTGTGGTGAGTTGGTTCAGGTTATTGGATGTAAAAACAGCATTCACTCAACAGTACACAAAAATAAACCAGTTGTTAACAGACTCAATGCCAAACAGATTTTTTTTTTCCTCCAAATCCATTGTAATTGAAAAAATGTACTGTGCTTAGAATAGATCTCTTGTTATCCGTGATTATAATATGTAGTGTAGGCTACACAATAATTTTGCGATGACTGTATTTTAGTGGTCCGGCCCACTTGGGAACAGAAGGTCTGAATCCGGCCCCAGAGCCAACTGAGTTTGACATGCCTGCTCTAGTGGGCTCCCAGGCCCATGGGAATACTTTGCTGCATGCTATACTGTATTTTGGAATAAAACAACCATCTGAGCAACATCTGCATGATCTCCACTAATTCTCTCCAATCATCTTTGGTACAACTCCCAGTTTTTGGGTATAGTTTATTGGTGTTGAGTACAAACTATGCCAGGAAAATATACCTCAAAATTGTTCCAAAACCCAGGATCGCACCACTTGAGGTATATTTTCCCAGCATAGTTTGTACTGGCTTGCGAAACCCTTTTGTAACCTGTTGAGGTGTTGTTGTGACCTTTGTAGATCAGCTGTTTTTTGCCTGTCAGGCAGTAGTTTTGTGACCCGCGAGTCCATGTGATAATCTTACTCAGCCCAGCCCAGCCACAGCATCACATCCATTTTCACAACTCAACCTGGGCCACAACCCATCTACATTAAATACAGGCTAAATATGCCTATGAACTAAATATGCCTATTATGTATATTAAAAAAAAAAAAAATAAATAAAAAAAAACAACAACACTGTTGTTCCGACGATGCAAGGACATAGATTTGTTATGCATCCGTGTGTCACAGATATCGATGCAGTTATAACGGGTCTGGAGAGACAGATGCTGAAAGAAAAGGCTACTAAAAACCTGAGAAAAACTTGTGTAGGTCCTGCCGTGGTGGGAACAGCCTGCTACGGCAAGCAGGTTTAATAAGGTTCAGTAAAACTTTCCCTTTGTTTATATGGGCAGGTCCTGCAGCCTAATTGCCATGGTTGGTGCCGGCTGTCCTGTTGCAAGATTAAATTAATGATTCATAATTATCTTAACAGCATATAAGCCTGCAGGGACTTACAAGACGCGTTGCTCCAATACCAATACATCTGTCGTACAGCACGCAGTTTATAGACATGAAACGGGAAATAATCAAAGCAACGCATCAAATTAAGGTAGGCTACTGCAGAAGGTGGAAAGAGGAAGAGAGGGAGGCCAAAGAAGACATGGACCTCAGAGAGATGGGTGTCAGCTGGCATAGAGCAAGAAGAGTCGCTGGAGACTGGAGCAAATGGAGACTCGTTTCCCAATGTTCCAATAGAACGGGAGGAACTACATTGATCTGCAAGTATCCTGCAATAAGCTACTGAGAATATAAGCTGGACTCTGAGTAGAGCACGCCTACACTATGCTCCATTGTTCCCTAGTTAAGATGTTATTTGTTTTCTTGGCATTTAGCCCAACCTTGACACACCAATCACACTCTTCAGGAATTGTTGTGCTGGTTCCACTTTGTCGGAGCAGAGGCTGATGTCATCTACATGGTCCATGTCTGTTAGGACTACTGGGGATGCCATCTCAACCTCATTGAAGTTAGAGTGAAGCAAAGATCCTGCTCTCGTCCGCTGATGGTCTTCCTCCGTGTATACAAGGATGGTTTAAAGAGGATGGGAGGCGAAGGCCCACTATGGTGGAGTCCATAGTCATACATGGAAGAAAACGGACATACGCAAAACGGACATACGCAATGGAGACCAACTGTCCAACTGTTGTGCATGTCCATTTCCTTCCATGAATCACTATGGACTCCACCATAAGGGCCTTCGCCTCCCTTCCTCTTTAACCCATCCTCGAGTGTATATACTGTACACAGTAGGTTGTTATCCTGGGTCACCACCTTGACTCGAGTAAATGTAAATGGTCTTTTGCCCAGAGCAAGTTGAGAGGGACAGCATTAAGATCTGGGATACGGTACTAAAGAGAAGCAGACTAAAAGTGTAGAAGATGGTCCATCGCTGAATGCCAAAAAGGAGGTGTCTGCTTTTAAATGAAGACCCTGTTCACTAAAGTTCAAATACACAGTATTGGATCATGTATTGTCAGTATCAAAAAGGACTTCTTGAAAAGGAAGAGACATGCTTGGGGTGCTTGTAATAAGCTACATCATAGCTTGGCAGCAGGACATCAAGGAAATTAGCCAGAGAATCGGAACAGCATTGGTGGCATTTTCCTGCTCATGCAGATAGTTTGTTGATCTCTTGGAGTGCATGCTGGCTATGACTTATCAGAGCGGGATTAAGTATGTGTCATGATTGAAAGGATAAAGTCACAGATTAAGTCTAAAAAAAAAAAAAAAAAACAAGTTCTCTAATGGGTAGCTGGCATCCTCCTAAGAGATAGGGTGAGAAGTTCCGTCGCATACTGAGTAGAGTTGCTGCTTCTTTGCTTGGAAAGGAGCCAGATTATGTGGTTTGGTTCGGGCAGCTTATTAGGATGCCTCTTGAGCGTCTCCCTCGGAAGGTCCTCGATGAACATCCCCTCTGGAAGACACCCATGGGAAGCCCAACGATGAGACAAAAGAATTATACTGCATCTTCCCAGATCTTCCGGGAACACTGTGGGATCCCCCAGAATTAAGCTGCTAATGTTGCTTTGGAGAGAGACGTCTGGAGTTCTCTGGTGGTTGAACCCCTTGACTCTGCATTGACAATGGTGGTTAGGAATCGAGAGCTGAAGCATCATCTGTTGACGTGGTATTTGATTGGTCATTAAGTTGGAAGTGTTCCAACTTAAAGGAGGACTAACATGGATTCCTAAAATTGTTTTTAATGCTTAATATCATATTGTACATGTCCCTCAACTTATATCTAATAGTTTGAGCCTCATTCAGCACTGATATAACCAGTCTTCATTCTGTCCTTTATGGACAGTTTAGCTGGAGTACCACAATGTCCTGAGGTGGTGGGGCACTGGGTGCACTGATGACATCATTATGAGGCCAAAATCAAACAAGCTGTTACTGAGAGCAATTTTCATTAAATCTCTATGATATGAAAGACTGATTGTTCATCATTCATTTGTGGGGATAGAAAACAAGCATGGGAGTATCTAAAACACAATAAAAAAAATGTATTTCATGTCATTCCTCCTTTAAGCTGGCAGGGAACTACTGCCAAACAAATTGATAAACCTGTAGCCCACCTGAAGGAGAGAGAGAAGAGTTAGCACTGCAAGCCTTTCATAATATTTGGGGCAGACACTGGCCAGGTGTCAGCCCCTCTGCCAATCGCCAGCCCTGCCCTCCAATCCAGCACTGCAAATGAGACTGGTTAAGCAGAGGAACACATGCAGAGGAAAACCTGTGAATAGACAACAGAAATTGAAAATACAGAGCAAAAATGCAAATACTTGAAAAAGAAGAAAAAAAAAAGAAAAAACAAACTGCATCCTGGAACCTGAAAGGGATGTCATCATTATTCTCCACTAAGCCCATGGCCGTCTGCGCAGCAGCAGCACACCATCTTCAATGAAGTACCCCTGTGCCAGATTTTTCCACCCGTTTAGGGAGAACAATTGAACAGCTCTTCCAGTGAGGGAATCAGCTTTTTGCTCCTTCACCAACTCTGCAGGAAAAATGGACCTAGGAAGGTTAGAGAGACATGCAGGTTATTCCTGTCACTGAATAGACTGGACCAAAAAAAAAAAAAAAAAAAAGGTACATCATTTCCCAGTACAACGGTCACCCCTTTAACAGGAAGAGCTGGTCTCACCCCCATGCACACTTCACCTTCGAATAAAGCAGAATGCAACATTAGTTTGTGCACTGGGACATGGAACACTGCCATCTCCATGCCCAGCACAGGCAGAAAGGACCCTGTCTGAGTCTCTTCGGAAAAAGAGCAGATGACAAAATGAACAAATAAAGCGCCCCCGTGTCACGCAGGATAGTAACTGGCACCTTCTCTCCACCGCCAGTCATAGACACACGGCCTGTAGATACGAAAAGAAGAAAGACTCGTCAGGTTGTGACCACACAGGTACCACACTGCCCCAAAAGGTGGCAGTAATGGCAGACATTTGTGGAATCACAAGCAGCCAGTCCACCATTTTCCAAGTTCACATTTCCACTGGATTTAGGAGGAACAGCTTCTCTGCCACCTTCAGACGCCCCAGCATAGCCATAGTTGTCCCAACACTCTTCAAGCTCCCTCGGTAGCCTTGAGAGAAACGACAGAAAAGAAAAATGCTCGTTTTAACATTTGATGTAATACTGTGTAAATTATACGTCATTTATACAATGAAAAAACACACTCCATTTTCTTTGGGCAAAAAAATAAATATTCCAAATTTGATCTTTTCTTTGGGCAAGTTCATTCATTTTTTGCCCAGATACATCTTGTCTTCTGCCAAGAAATGAAATCTGTCTTGAAGAAATGAAATCGTCCCGAAGAAATGAAATCGTCCCGAAGAAATGAAATCGTCCCGAAGAAATGAAATGGTCCAATTGTTTCATCCGATGATGACACACCAGCACAAACACACTACAAGTTCCTAATAATAGTTGGGGTACCTGAAAATACGCACGAAAAGATTATACCAACCTATTTATTTCCCATTTATTTTCCGTGTGTGCAAAGTACTGTGATTAATGACTGTGCCCAACTAACTAACTAACTAAACTAAACTGCCTAACCTACTTCCCCCGAGATACCGCGAAGTGGAGGCCAGGACGCACTGGACCACAGTCGAGCCATACGTGGGTAAGCCAGGTTCATCGCAGATCCGTTGGAGGAGGTACTGTCCCGCAGCCAGAACTTTGGTATGACCCGCACCACGCAACCCGACCTGCCCATCATGGCCTGTCTCCATCCCCACTAAAGTACCCAGGATGCTTCTAACCCTGCCACCTTGTGCACCCCCACATGCACCCCACACCCCTGCGCACTCACACGTGCACACACAACCGACATCCAGATCTTACACACTAACTTACACAAAAACTTAAGCCCATCACAATTATGATAAGTATTTGAGATAATCCCCTTTTGGGATAACAGTCATGATCGTTTCCAAGTTGGAAAGTTGTGCAAGTCGCAGATCTACGAGCTCAAAACCTGGTTTGATGTCGTAGATCCAATACTCTCACTATTACGTCAACTAAGAACATTAGTATGACGCAATGAAATTGTTAATTGGTTCAATTATTCAAGGAACATTCATTACAAAGCAAGAGTCATAATCAAGATGGGCCTAAGGTCATACCTCCATAATGTACCTCTGCTGAGGTACATTTGTTGATCCCAGACAAGGATAGGTGCCTCTATCATCGCCCGGGCGGGGGCGGCCCTCCAGGACCTCAACTCGACCCCAAAATACCAAGTCAGAGGTACCTAAAGAAAAAAGAAAAAAACAACATACAAAATATAACAAAAAAAGTAACAGGAAGGAGCTGTGATCATGTGATCACAGCATCATGCGATGCCGTGATGCTACTTCCAGTGGCACTCCCACCACACACACACAACTTTGTTCCCCAGTACTTTGGCGGGTTAGGGTTAAAATCGTGCATTACACTGTTTGTTTGCAATGGTAAAAGAAAATTCTGTTAATCCCAGCTATTCTCTGTAAATTTACTTATATTAAATTTTACATTAATATTGGCCAATTGATCCAAAATGTAGAGTTGAATGATGGTCTTTACAATTTGAATTACATACACTTTACTTTGAAATCTGTATTGCTTTATGGGAAAAATACAACTCATTCCTTTAAAACGTGAGTAGTAGGCCTAGATTTTTAGGTGTGAGCGTTCGCTTTACCTTTCATTTATTTGTTTAAATTTTAAGTTAAAACAGTGGTTTTCAACCAGTGGACTGGCTCTCAAGAGTTAAATTATATTTAAACATCTGAATTACTTAATTTTCAACAATCTACACAATTATAACATGAAGAATTGTTATTTTGACCAACGTTTTGCCAGTTATCTCTCAAAACAAATTGAAAATCCTTATTTTTTTTCCAAGAGACGAAATTCAACACATTGTGGTCTGTAGCCAAAATATTTTCATTGGTTTCTGAGGCCCAAGGGGCATGGTTTTTCCCTGGTTTGCCCAAAGCTAGCGTGATAAAAAAATAATGCGCCACTGGACTGGCCGCATGAAGTGAACAGGGTTTGCGCAACTCTGTCTTACTCTATGGCTCTGGTTTCTACTGCAGTCATATTGTAATCCAGGTACGTACCATGCAGGGGGCTTCGGTCAGGTGGTTGTAGATAGCTGGTATTAACAGACCATCGTATCTCCGTTGGCACCCAGAAATAGACCCCGGTAGATACCAGCTATCTGATGATCCAGCCCATGATGATCTCCTGATGGTCCAGCCCATGATGGATGGTCCAGCCCATGATGATCTCCTGATGGTCCAGCCCATGATGATCTCCTGATGGTCCAGCCCATGATGATCTCCTGATGGTCCAGCCCATGATGATGGATGGTCCAGCCCATGATGATCTCCTGATGGTCCAGCCCATGATGATCTCCTGATGGTCCAGCCCATGATGATCTCCTGATGGTCCAGCCCATGATGATCTCCTGATGGTCCAGCCCATGATGATCTCCTGATGGTCCAGCCCATGATGATCTCCTGATGGTCCAGCCCATGATGATCTCCTGATGGTCCAGTCCATGATGATCTCCTGATGGTCCAGCCCATGATGATCTCCTGATGGTCCAGCCCATGATGATCTCCTGATGGTCCAGCCCATGATGATCTCCTGATGGTCCAGCCCATGATGATCTGATGCGCCTGTCCTTTCAGCCGGGTCCCAGACAGGATACAGGTGTAATTAAGGGCCATGTGATCCGCGACGAGCCTCTACGAGACCCGGCATCACACACACTAAGTCGACCTTGTGCATCCGCGACGAGCCTCTACGAGACCCGGCATCACGCGCACCTTCCGTGATCCGCGACGAACCTCTACGAGATCCGGCATCATCTACACGGAAGGGTCCTTCCGGGCATGCCCGAGGGAGGGAGCCGAACTAGCCCATCTCCCTCAGGCAAGACACCCCACACACCTGTCCTGTCTGGGCTCTCTCCATCTCTGTCGTCCTCAGCCAGCCTTCCATCCGTGGTTCCGGTCATCCTGGCCAGTCCTTCATCCATCCGGTCAGGTCATCCGGTTCTTCTCCATCCGGTCAGGTCATCCAGGTTTCTCAATCTTCATCCATCCAGTCAGGTCCGTCCGGTTCTTCATCCATCCAGTCAGGTTCGTCCCGGTTCTTCATCCATCCAGTCAGGTCCGTCCCGGTTCTTCATCCATCCAGTCAGGTCTGTCCCGGTTCTTCAATCTTCATCCATCCAGTCAGGTCCATCCAGGTTCTCCATCTACCCGGCCAGCTGGCTGTGGTGTTCTGCGCTCTGCATCTTTCTTCAGCACATCCACATGGGCCGCCCTCATGACCCAGCGCCCATTTGTTGGTTCCCTGGCTGGCGGAACTTCTCCAACCCTGTATGCCACCGTCGTCCTGAGGATTCCAGAAAAGGAGAATAGAAAAATCAATAAATTATGTGGCGTGTGCATGCATTAGGGCAGTGCTTTTCAACCTTTTTGATATTAATTAATTAATTATTAATTGGTGCAGCCCTACAATACCTACTTAAAGGGATAGTTCATATTTTTTGAAGTTAAGCTGTAAATAGCCAACTTGCCACTAATATAGTGGTGTCAACTGTATTAATTGATTGACAGTCCCTCTTCCGGGAACACTGTGGAATCCCCCAGAATTAAGCTGCTAATGTTGCTTTGGAGAGAGACGTCTGGAGTTCTCTGGTGGTTGAACCCCTTGACTCTGCATTGACAATGGTGGTTAGGAATCGAGAGCTGAAGCATCATCTGTTGACGTGGTATTTGATTGGTCATTAAGTTGGAAGTGTTCCAACTTAAAGGAGGACTAACATGGATTCCTAAAATTGTTTTTAATGCTTAATATCATATTGTACATGTCCCTCAACTTATTTCTAATAGTTTGAGCCTCATTCAGCACTGATATATAACCGTCTTCATTCTGTCCTTTATGGACAGTTTAGCTGGAGTACCACAATGTCCTGAGGTGGTGGGGCACTGGGTGCACTGATGACATCATTATGAGGCCAAAATCAAACAAGCTGTTTCTGAGAGCAATTTTCATTAAATCTCTATGATATGAAAGACTGATTGTTCATCATTCATTTGTGGGGATAGAAAACAAGCATGATGGATTATCTAAAACACAATAAAAAAAAATGTATTTGTCATTCCTCCTTTAAGCTGGCAGGGAACTACTGCCAAACAAATTGATAAACCTGTAGCCCACCTGAAGGAGAGAGAGAAGAGTTAGCACTGCAAGCCTTTCATAATATTTGGGGCAGACACTGGCCAGGTGTCAGCCCCTCTGCCAATCGCCAGCCCTGCCCTCCAATCCAGCACTGCAAATGAGACTGGTTAAGCAGAGGAACACATGCAGAGGAAAACCTGTGAATAGACAACAGAAATTGAAAATACAGAGCAAAAATGCAAATACTTGGAAAAAAAAAAAAAAAAATGCATCCTGGAACCTGAAAGGGATGTCATCATTATTCTCCACTAAGCCCATGGCCGTCTGCGCAGCAGCACACCATCTTCAATGAAGTACCCCTGTGCCAGATTTTTCCACCCGTTTAGGGAGAACAATTGAACAGCTCTTCCAGTGAGGGAATCAGCTTTTTGCTCCTTCACCAACTCTGCAGGAAAAATGGACCTAGGAAGGTTAGAGACATGCAGGTCACTGAATAGACTGGACGAAGAAAAAAAAAAAAAAAAAAAAAAAAAAAAGGTACATTATTTCCCAGTACAACGGTCACCCCTTTAACAGGAAGAGCTGGTCTCACCCCCATGCACACTTCACCTTCGAATAAAGCAGAATGCAACATTAGTTTGTGCACTGGGACATGGAACACTGCCATCTCCAAGCCCAGCACAGGCAGAAAGGACCCTGTCTGAGTCTCTTCGGAAAAAGAGCAGATGACAAATGAACAAATAAAGCACCCCGTGTCACGCAGGATAGTAACTGGCACCTTCTCTCCACCGCCAGTCATGGACACATGGCCTGTAGATATGAAAAGAAGAAAGACTCGTCAGGTTGTGACCACACAGGTACCACACTGCCCCAAAAGGTGGCAGTAATGGCAGACATTTGTGGAATCACAAGCAGCCAGTCCACCATTTTCCAAGTTCACATTTCCACTGGATTTAGGAGGAACAGCTTCTCCGCCACCTTCAGACGCCCCAGCATAGCCATAGTTGTCCCAACACCCTTCAAGCTCACTCGGTAGCCTTGAGAGAAACGACAGAAAAGAAAAATGCTCGTTTTAACATTTGATGTAATACTGTGTAAATTATACGTCATTTATACAGTGAAAAAACACACACTCCATTTTCTTTGGACAAAAAAATAAATATTCCAAATTTGATCTTTTCTTTGGGCAAGTTCATTAATTTTTTGCCCAGATACATCTTGTCTTCTGCCAAGAAATGAAATCTGTCTTGAAGAAATGAAATCGTCCTGAAGAAATGAAATCGTCCTGAAGAAATGAAATCGTCCTGAAGAAATGAAATCGTCTTGAAGAAATGAAATGGTCCAATTGTTTCATCCGATGATGAAACACCAGCACACACAAACACACTACAAGTTCCTAATAATAGTTGGGGTACCTGAAAATACGCATGAAAAGATTAGACCAACCTATTTATTTCCCATTTATTTTCCGTGTGTGCAAAGTACTGTGATTAATGACTGTGCCCAACTAACTAACTAACTAAACTAAACTGCCTAACCTACTTCCCCGAGATACCGCGAAGTGGAGGCCAGGACGCACTGGACCACAGTCAAGCCATACGTGGGTAAGCCAGGTTCATCGCAGATCCGTTGAAGGAGGTACTGTCCCGCAGCCAGAACTTTGGTATGACCCGCACCACGCAACCCGACCTGCCCATCATGGCCTGTCTCCATCCCCACTAAAGTACCCCAGGGTGCTTCTAACCCTGCCACCTTGTGCACCCCCACATGCACCCCACACCCCTGCGCACTCACACGTGCACACACAACCGACATCCAGATCTTAACACACTAACTTACACAAAAACTTAAGCCCATCACAATTATGATAAGTATTTGAGATAATCCCCTTTTGGGATAACAGTCATGATCGTTTCCAAGTTGGAGGTTGTGCAAGTCGCAGATCTACGAGCTCAAAACCTGGTTTGATGTCGTAGATCCAATACTCTCACTATTACGTCAACTAAGAACATTAGTATGACGCAATGAAATTGTTAATTGGTGCAATTATTCAAGGAACATTCATTACAAAGCAAGAGTCATAATCGAGGCGGGCCTAAGGTCATACCTCCATAATGTACCTCTGCTGAGGTACATTTGTTGATCCCAGACAAGGATAGGTGCCTCTATCATCGTCCGGGCGGGGGCGGCCCTCCAGGACCTCAACCCGACCCCCAAAATACCAAGTCAGAGGTACCTAAAAAAAACATAATATAACAAAAAAGTAACAGGAAGGAGCTGTGATCATGTGATCACAGCATCATGCGATGCCGTGATGCTACTTCCAGTGGCACTCCCACCACACACACACACACAACTTTGTTCCCCAGTACTTTGGCGGGTTAGGGTTAAAATCGTGAATAGGCTCCATTGCAATCTGTGGCTTTCAGTTGTCCTCATTCAATAGAATGAATATGTAGAAGAGCTGCCACTGGAGCTCTGGGCAAACTGCCGATGAATGAAAACACTGCAACCCCTCTCCGCAAGTATACTCTACCTCCGTGCTTCTGCATTACACTGTTTGTTTGCAATGGTAAAAGAAAATTCTGTTAATCCCAGCTATTCTCTGTAAATTTACTTATATTAAATTTTTACCAAAATGTAGAGTTGAATGATGGTCTTTACAATTTGAATTACATACACTTTACTTTGAAATCTGTATTGCTTTATGGGAAAAATACAACTCATTCCTTTAAAACGTGAGTAGTAGGCCTAGATTTTTAGGTGTGAGCGTTCGCTTTACCTTTCATTTATTTGTTTAAATTTTAAGTTAAAACAGTGGTTTTCAACCAGTGGACTGGCTCTCAAGAGTTAAATTATATTTAAACATCTGAATTACTTAATTTTCAAGAATCTACACAATTAGAACATGTAGAAGAATTGTTATTTTGACCAACGTTTTGCCAGTTATCTCTCAAAACAAATTGAAAATCCTTAATTTTTTCCCAAGAGACGAAATTCAACACATTGTGGTCTGTAGCCAAAATATTTTCATTGGTTTCTGAGGCCCAAGGGGCATGGTTTTTCCCTGGTTTGCCCAAAGCTAGCGTGATAAAAAAATAATGCGCCACTGGACTGGCCACGTGAAGTGAACAGGGTTTGCGCAACTCTGTCTTACTCTATGGCTCTGGTTTCTACTGCAGTCATATTGTAATCCAGGTACGTACCACGCAGGGGGCTTCGGTCAGGTGGTTGTAGATAGCTGGTATTAACAGAGCATCGTATCTCTGTTGGCACCCAGAAATAGACCCCGGTAGATACCAGCTATCTGATGATCCAGCCCATGATGATCTCCTGATGGTCCAGCCCATGATGATCGATGGTCCAGCCCATGATGATCTCCTGATGGTCCAGCCCATGATGATGGATGGTCCAGCCCATGATGATCTCCTGATGGTCCAGCCCATGATGATCTGATGCGCCTGTCCTTTCAGCCGGGTCCCAGACAGGATACAGGTGTAATTAAGGGCCATGTGATCCGCGACGAGCCTCTACGAGACCCGGCATCACACACACTAAGTCGACCTTGTGCATCCGCGACGAGCCTCTACGAGACCCGGCATCACGCGCACCTTCCGTGATCCGCGACGAACCTCTACGAGATCCGGCATCATCTACACGGAAGGGTCCTTCCGGGCATGCCCGAGGGAGGGAGCCCAAACTAGCCCATCTCCCTCAGGCAAGACACCCTACACACCTGTCCTGTCTGGGCTCTCCCCATCTCTGTCGTCCTCAGCCAGCCTTCCATCCGTGGTTCCAGCCATCCTGGCCAGTCCTTCATCCATCCGGTCAGGTCATCCAGGTTTCTCAATCTTCATCCATCCAGTCAGGTCCGTCCCGGTTCTTCATCCATCCAGTCAGGTCCGTCCCGGTTCTTCATCCATCCAGTCAGGTCCGTCCCGGTTCTTCATCCATCCAGTCAGGTCCGTCCCGGTTCTTCATCCATCCAGTCAGGTCCATCCGGGTTCTTCATCCATCCAGTCAGGTCCATCCGGGTTCTTCAATCTTCATCCATCCCGGTTCTTCAATCTTCATCCATCCCGGTTCTTCAATCTTCATCCATCCAGTCAGGTCCATCCAGGTTCTCCATCCACCCGGCCAGCTGGCTGTGGTGTTCTGCGCTCTGCATCTTTCTTCAGCACATCCACATGGGCCGCCCTCATGACCCAGCGCCCATTTGTTGGTTCCCTGGCTGGCGGAACTTCTCCAACCCTGTATGCCACCGTCGTCCTGAGGATTCCAGAAAAGGAGAATAGAAAAATCAATAAATTATGTGGCGTGTGCATGCATTAGGGCAGTGCTTTTCAACCTTTTTGATATTAATTAATTATTAATTGGTGCAGCCCTACAATACCTACTTAAAGGGATAGTTCATATTTTTTGAAGTTAAGCTGTAAATAGCCAACTTGCCACTAATATAGTGGTGTCAACTGTATTAATTGATTGACAGAGTCCCATGGTGGAAGTTCTGCTCTGGTTTTGGTGAAATATTAAGTAGGCTAGTTCTGGGCATTTTGTGGGGATCACTCGTGCCACGCAGTTAAAGTAAATGAATCAAAAACAAAAAAACCAAACATCACTTATATCCTCGACCCATTTCTAAAATATTAGCACATTTTTGAGCCCTCTATCTGTGTCCATATCACTCCGCCCCAAAATGTGATAGAGGGGTCAAAACGAACAAAAGAGGTCATACATTTTTAGAAAAAAAAAAAAAAAAAAATCATTACATCAGTTTTGTAGATTTGTGAGTTCTGTGGATTCATGTACTTTCAGTGATCCTCAAATTGACCGGAACTACTTGATATTGAACATAAGAGCAGACCTTATGCTTAGCATTATTAACGATACTCAGCATTACTTAGCATTATTAGCAACAATAGTTTTTAATTTAGGTACAAGCTCATATTGCGTGATGCGCTATGAGCTTGTAGATGTAGTTATTTTTGGAAAATGGTGAAAAAAATCTTTGAATCATTTTGCATGCCAAAATGGGTTGAAACAGTTGACACCACTATAGGCATATTGATAGACTGTATTTCATACAACTTCAGTTTAAAAAATCTGAACTATCCCTTTAATTTTCAAGAATCTCCACAATTAGAAAATGTAGAAGAATCAAATCAAGCTAAATGATGGGAAATTGGTTAATAGATGTAGGCCTAACTCTTGTGTAAAATGAAACCAAATGGACCCATTTTATACTCAAGAGTTACATCTGGTTATGCTCTCAAGAGTTAAAAGTTTCATCATCTGAATTAGCCCAAGTCTACACAACTAGAGAATGTAGAAGATTAATGGTCATTTTGATCTGTTTGACTGGATTTACGAACGAAAACACAAAAAATCTTTAGTTTTGGGATATGTCATGTGGCACTAAAATGTCATCAAGTGGTGGTCCTCTCAGACCTCATGGCTCAAATGCTGAATAAATAGTGGGCCCTGGTGTAAAACTGTTCATTTTGGTTAACCAGTTCAAGTTTACACTCTCAAGAGTTAAAATATTCATCATGTGAATTAGGCCAATTCAACACAACTAGAGAATGTAGAAGATTAATGGTCATTTTGATCCGTTTGTTTGACTGTTTTGTTTCCCAAATCCAGCCTGGAATTGTGGACAAAAGCAAAATAAATCTTTAGTTTTGGCGTTTGTGGGGCTAAAATGTCCTCAAATGGTGGTCCTCCGTGGATCAAATGGTGAATAAATAGTGTTTTTTTTTTTACTGGAGTAAAAAAACTGCACTGTGCTCAACAGTAACACTGACCTGAGTTGGACCTCTGCCAGGCTGGTGAGTTTTCGTTCCATCTGCTGCTTTTATGAGTAGCTTTATTATTCACCAACTGCTTTACTGTCAATGAATAAATGTTTAATATTAAAACAAACAACTTATTCTAAGTGTAACAAAACACTAGCAGCAGCAAACGGCTGGTGTGAGAGTCGGCGTGGTCGATCACACCCATTCTTGTATGGATCCCACCGCAGCTCAAGGTAAACCCCGCCCCCTGCTCAGAACGGTCCGCCCTCACGGCGGGAATACATTTAAAGGGGTAGTTCAGATTTTTGGAACTTAAGATGTATGAAATACTTGCCATTAATATACTGTAGTGTTGTCAACTATATTAATTGATTGCCAGAGTGGTGGGGGTTCTGCTGTAGTTTTGTTCACATATTAAGTAATTCTGGTAATTTTGGGAGGGTCACTGGGGCCAAGCAATAAAAGTAAAAGTAAACCAACATGATTTGTATTGTGAATTATTTCTAAAATATTAGCACCTCCTTCGTCCATTTTGGACCCCCGTATCACATAGAACTTATGGAGGACCATTTTATCCTTATTAAGTAAATAAAAACATGTAGCAATATGTAGAATAAATAAATAAAATGCCAAAAAATAAATCAAAGAAAAGTGTGAGAAAAATATATATCACACATTTATGAGAAAAGAAATGGGATATAAGTCATTTTTAGTTACTGTTACATTTAATTACGCTTACATTAATTTCCAAATACATTTATTTCCCCTTTTATTTTTCTATTTATTTACACATGTATTTCCTGCAATATTTCCTTGATGCTCTTTACGTCTCCTATATTTCTGTCCCACATATTTATTTATGCTTACAAACTTTACATTTCCTTCTCCTACATTTACATTCCCAGCTCTATTTATGTCTGCATTTACCGGCTCTATTTATTTTTTGCAATCATTCCCGTGTGTGAGAATGCTAATTTAGTGGGCTGTCCTGGGCGGGCCCAGTCAGTCTTGCTCATTAACATACTGGATATTTGCATACCGTAGCTAAGCTACTCGGTCTCGCTAGGCCGGGGTCGGCCGCGGGGAGGTCCGAAGAGCGAGCTCTCCGGGCGCAGGTTCCGCCGCGCCTGGTCGGGCCGCGTTCGCCGGAGCACAGAGTGCCGGCGGGGCCCTCGCCAGAGGCGGGCTTCGCGTTCCAATCGATCTGGCGGCACTCTTCCCTGGGCAAAGCCGGCGCGTCGCCCCGGTGCTCGGCGTGAGCCCTGGAGGTCCGAAAAAAATATATATATATTTTTCCCCCGGCTGCGCGGGGGACGCCTCCCGGCTGCACGGGGGACGATGAGACACTTAGAAAAAAATTCGGATTTTTTTCGACCTCCAGGACTTAGACCCAGCAACGGCGAAAACGCACAGGCACTCTTCCCTGGGCAAAGCTCTTCGGGCCTCCCCGCGGCCGACCCCGGCCTAGCGAGACCGAGTAGCCCCGTCTGTCCAAGCAGTCCTCCACGGAACGCCCCGGGCGGCTCACACCGTAGGGTCGCCGGGCCCTCGCGCTCCTCTGGGGGCGCGTCGGAGCCCGGCCTGTGCCCCGGCGGAGCCTCCCGAGGCGAGCTCCGGAGACTCGTTTTCTCAAACCCCCAGATCGCGTGGCGCGCTCCGGCCACCGAACCGAACAGCTGCGAAACAGGGCGGAGCCGCAATCCTCGGTAACATGCCCTCGACCCGGCTACGAGGCAATGCGGCAAACCCAACTGTCCAGTGCACGCCCCCGGGCTTGCACGCCGGCGCCCCTCCGCCGGAGCTCCGGCTCCGGCCCCCGGAGGGACCCGGCCCCTGCTCGCCGCAGCGCGGCAACCCCGGGCTTAGCTACGGTATGCAAATATCCAGTATGTTAATGAGCAAGACTGACTGGGCCCGCCCAGGACAGCCCACTAAATTAGCATTCTCACACACGGGAATGATTGCAAAAAATAAATAGAGCCTGTAAATGCAGACATAAATAGTAAATAGTAAAAGAGCATCAAGGAAATATTGCAGGAAATACATGTGTAAATAAATAGAAAAATAAAAGGGTAAATAAATGTATTTGGGAATTAATGTAAGCGTAATTAAATGTAACAGTAACTAAAAATGACTTATATCCCATTTCTTTTCTCATAAATGTGTGATATATATTTTTTTCACACTTTTCTTTGATTTATTTTTTGGCATTTTATTTATTTATTCTACATATTGCTACATGTTTTTATTTACTTAATAAGGATAAAATGGTCCTCCATAGTTTTGAGGATTTTCAAAAAATGACAAAAACTGGCAAAATCGCAAGGCTATAGCCTTACGGTCTTGCACAGCATGCCGTTTTTCATCCTTTTGAGGATTTTCAAAAAATGTCAAAATCTCGAAAAAACACAAAGGCTATAGCCTTACAGTTTTTCCATTGTTTTGAGGATTTTCAAAAAAAAATGACAAAAACTGGAAAAAACGCGAGGCTATAGCCTTACGGTTTTGCACAGCATGCCGTTTTTCATCGTTTTGAGGATTTTTGAGGATTTTCGAAAAATGTCAAAATTTCGAGGATTTTTGAGAAATGACGAAACCTGGCAAAAACGCAAGGCTATAGCCCTGTGGTAATGCACAGCATGCCGTTTTTCATCATTTTGAGGATTTTCGAAAAATGTCAAAATCTCTAAAAAAAAAAAAAAAAAAAAAAAAAGTTTTTTCATCATTTTTGAGTATTTTTGAAAAATGTCAAAACCGAAAATTTTCAACATAGTACTACTATAGTATGCTGAAAATCGTTGTTCGGGGTTTTCACAAAATAACGAAATCAAAGAAAAAAGTGTGAATGGAGTTTCTAGTTGAACAGGATTTTTGACCCCCAATGAAGCAGCCATTGAACCCATTACAAAATTCTCAAATTTGACTATATTTCTAAACGTTACGAACATTAATAGCCTTAAATGGGTTTCTTGGCATAAGTATGTGGGATGAATAGCATAATAAAGTTTGTGCTATTACCATTGATTATGCATTGGGCGTTTAAGTAAAAAAAAAAAAACAAAAAAAAAACTCAGAAATGACAAAACATTTCAAAATAAAAATTGAATTAAAGACACACTAGATTTTAGTTATTTAACTAATGTTTTACTTTTCTGTTGAATGCATTAGATCACAATGTACACAGTTTCACAACTGGGACTTGAACCCAGGGATTCAAATTTCAAGGCAGAGTTTTTATCCAGTCAGATACAATGCTTGCTTGGGGTGCACACAAAATGCCAAATAGAAAGTGTCAGAAACAATCAAACTGTGAACTGTTTGTTGATGCTACTGTTTATGTTGTGTATGTATGTGAATCTGACACACTATTGTAAGATGTTGAGCAATTTTCTGTATAGACTATTACAGTTTCACTCCTGCTGATAAAGAACAGTAAAAGGGAGGAAGATGCCTCATTCCTGACTCCTGTGTCTTTTTTCTATGGAGTTGACTGGCTGCCTAATTGTCGTTACAACACCTCAGTGAGGACAGTACAGGGCATTTAAGTTCTCAGAAACTACAAAACATTTCAAAGTAAAAAGTTCCAGCATGTATTTCCACAGTAAGCTGAATCTAAAAAAAAAAAGTGTGAATGGAGTTCCTACATGGTGTTTTTTGACCCCATTATAAAATTGTAAAAATTGGAAGCACAATATTTCTAAAACGATGAAACATTTCAAATATTCCCTTTCAGGCAAACATGTCCACCGTAAGATGAACGTTAATAGTCTTAAAAGGGGGGTCTATGTATAAGTATGTAGGACGAATAGCATAATAGCCTAAAGTTTGTGCTATTGCCATTGAGAATGCATTGGGCGTTTAAGTAAAAAAAAAAAAGTAAAAAGTGAATGAAACATACTTATAGTGTGTGTCGATTTTTTAAATGAAAATCAAAGAAAAACAAAGAAAGAAGAAATCTAGGCTATAGCCAACTAGAATCCCTGGTTTTAATAATATTGATGGGGGATCCAAGCTAATAGTTGCAATGCAACAAAATAAATATTTTATTATTATTATTATTTTATGTATATGTTAAAAAACATTGTTTAAAAAAATCTGCCGAATAATGATGTCATTGGAGGACGGACGGGTGTCTGAACATGCGGTGTCTGCTAGTGTACACCAGATGGCAGCAAAACATCCGTTTTATGTATACCAGTGATTCCCAAAGAGTGACATTATACCTGTAGTTTGGAACCAAAGTGGACCCTTATGCTATAATGTGTCATCATTTTTGAGATTATTTTTTTCTTAATGAAAATCACAAAAAAACTACTTAGGCCTACTAGTTCATGGTCTCGGACGACATACATTCCTCATTCCTTTGCCTTATTTCAAATCCTCCAATTTCCTGAAAAAAATGTCACGTTATCCGAGACAATGAACTGTAGTCTTTTTCATACCATGTTTTTTGCCTTTTCCCCCCCTTTTTTTTTTTTTTTCCCCCCTCAAATCCTCCAAAATCGTGATGAATGCCAGTATGCCACACTATAATATGTGGTCTGAGATGCCGATCATAGCCTTTCACTTTTTATTATAGACAGTGTTTTTTTTTTTTTTTTTGTTTGTTTGTTTTTTCAAAAAATGTGTTTTGCATTTTTGTTCCCCCACAAATTACTTGGATTTTATTATAGGCCTACTTGAAGATTTTTAAAACAATTCTAAACAATATGGACCGTGAAAAGTTCAGTCAAGTAGAATATTTTAAAGCAATTCTAAACATGAAAGATTCAACCATGAAAGATTCAATCATACACTTCATAGCAGCCAGATAACGTCTGTCAGTCTTTCTGACATGACCAATTTAACAAATACATAAATATCAAAAAGTTGACATTGATCCTGGAGATTCGATATTGATATCATGGCATTAAGCGTTGCAATATATTGGCGTATGGAGTTTTTTTTATTGCCCACCCCTAGTTTTCAAAGATTTCACCTAAATTGCACGCTGCATTAATGATTTGATTCTTTTTGTACAAAATGAGCCAATGCTGCAGAATTGGAAAGCCAATTAAAGATAATTATGATGGAATATAAAACATACTGTGTAACAATTTCTGGATTTTTTGGCAAAATCTGGACGAGTAATAGGAAAAAATGTATTTTGCAACAATCAGTCTCTTGCTGGCACTATAAAAGGCTGAAGAAAAATACAGGTAAAAGGTTTATCTTTGCCCCCTAAGGAGTGTACATGCAATGTTCATGCAGATGGATGTAGGTAGATGTAAAATTGTAAAAAGCTGCCTCATGGTGGCGCTATAACGGGGCGTTCTGGTGGTGTGCGAATCGGTCACGACCATTTTTTTGGTCGCACCCTGTTTTTGTGAGTTGTTTTATGAGTTAAATTTCAACATTTTGGTAGCCAAGGCCAAGTAGTTATTAGACACAGCTAGAAACACATTGGTGAAGACATTTCTTGGTAACAATTTAATTCCCCTACTTTTATAACTTGCTCTATCTGGTGCTTTGTCTTCTTTTTGTTGTCTTTTTGTTGTTTGTTTTCTTTTTCCTTTCTTTATTTTCTTTTTTTCCCCAGACCACTGTACAAAAGAAAAATAATTCTTTATTCTAGAAAAGCAAGAGGATTCACTGAAAATCAAATATTAAAAAATGCATACAACATTAAAGAGTTTACAAACATTCATTTTCAAACATTGCCCCACCCACCCATCAGCATTCAAATATTACAAATAAATTACAAAACAGTAAAGGTCATATTGCCTGGCCAACATATTCAGACTCCTTAATGTATACAATACATATACAGTACAAGACATATGAGAAAGGCAAACAAAAAGAAAAGCAAATCTGATCCGTTGTACTGTAGAGTACACATAAACACCAAAGGTGCACACTGAGGTTGGTATTTAGGCCTATATATTGAATAGAGAAGGCATCCGGAGGAAACCTTGAGGCGAAATGGACTTTAGTGGCCAAAGTTGAGAATGCAGTTTTGAGCGCAGTGGGCCATTCACATGAACACGAAAAGGCCACGCCCTGTCCAGAAACCCAGCTCTCTACGCACGCGCGCCGCCAGTGCATGATGCCTCGCGTTCATGTCTTTGGCCCATTTTCACAGAATGGGCTCTGTTTATTACCCTCAGAGACGAGTGAAATCGCCTCATGTGCTGGGTGAGCAACTTAATGCAAGTGGATGAGAGAGGACTTCCGGTGCCTTCTATAATCAATATATTCTCTAAGGGTTGGTATTGTGCTAGCTACAGTAAGCGAGGCTTCAATTTAGCCATAGCTTAGACCAGTGGTCCTCAACCGTTTCTGGATCAGGGCCCACTTGATATCTCAAAAGCGCCTGGGCCCAGCCACCTACTGACCACTTAACACGGCAGCACAAAGTGGATTTTCAAAGCATGTTTTATTTGAGTCAGTCGAGTGATTGTGTTGCGGCTTGGATCAGTGGAGCTAACATTGTATACTGGAAGTTATTATTTATCAGTTTCACAATTAAAATGCAGTTTTCTTCGTTTTTAACGAATTGAATCAGAGCATGCTTATCCTTGGTGGAACATTCTCCACAAAAAATTGCAGGTCAAAACTTTTAGTTGGAAAAGATGGGGGGGGGGGGGGGGGGGGGGCGGTCGAGGTCAAGTTTACTATGTCTACAGTAGAAGGTTCAAGTGTCTGTCTGTCTGTCTGTCTGTCTGTCTGTCTGTCTGTCTGTCTGTCTGTCTGTCTGTCTGTCTGTCTGTCTGTCTGTCTGTCTGTCTGTGTGTGTGTGTGTGTGTGTGCGTGTGTGTGTGTGTGTGTGTGTGTGTGTGTGTGTGTGTGTGTGTGTGTGTGTGTGTGTGTGTGTGCGCGTGCTGGGGGGGGGTGAACATGTAATACCCTCACGGCCCTCCAGTGGGCCCCGGGGTCCGCAGGTTGAGAATCGTTAAGACAGCTTTTACCACGACTACGACTTTAACTCCATTTCGGATGAAGACCTATTACTGTGTTTTGACTTCCTGCTCTTGTAGACCAATAGGATGGTGGCGATCAGCAGGACCATGCCAAGAACCAGCAGAATCCACTGGCCAGCCACAGCGGCCGCCGGGTCCACGCTCATACCCAGGAAGTCCACTGTCGCTGTAGGGGGCGGGGGCTGTGTAGTAGATGTACCTGTACCACACACACACACACACACACACACACACACACACACACACACACACACACACACACACACACACACACACACACACACGCACACAGGCACACACAAATTCAACTGTCAAAAGCATTGACAATAAAAGATGGCATCTAGGGGGTGCTGTAATCCATTATTTTCAGCTCCCGTTAGTAAGAAGCCTTGTTCAGCGGTCCTGATCTTTTGGCCATGCACCCAGCCATTCACTCCGTTGTTCCTGGGCTGACAAAACTGTCTATTATTAGCTCTGAATGTATGGCAACTGTCCAGTTTTGATCAGAATGCCAATGTTCTGTCCTGATTTCTGACTTAAAGGGACACTCTCTGATATATAGTCTTGCCCAGTGTATCTGGTGTCATGGACAGTCACTCCTGGACTACAATTCACATAATTCTTTGGGAATAATCCCTTTGTCAACCGTCCCTCCACATGGATAGGGGGAGGGCTGACAAAGGCTATGGGCACGTTAGAACTTCCAGAAGAACCTGCGCTGATGCTCTGTCTGGATTTTTATAATGGTTGTGGATGGGAAATAAGCTCCAGAAGCTTCCAGGAAACGCTTGCCACCGCGGATTATGGAAGCTGTGTCCGAGCTTCTCTTTCCATCCCGTGCCTGCATAAAACACCAGAAGTGACGTCACAAATCAGCGGCTTTTGTCCGCTGTGGAATCTATAGTGTGCCAGTACTCTAGATAACATCTAGTCCAGGAGTGAGTGTCAATGACATCAGAGACACTGGGCTCACCTCTAAATCTGGTCTCACTTCTAAATATCGAAAATCATATACAGTATTACTCACAAAAGAAAGTGTTCTAAATCTTATAACTGTCATTACCATGTACAACTGTAGTATGTTTTTGCAAAAGGGTGAAGTGTCCCTTTAACCAAGAGTAGCAGTGCGGCTCATACTGTAGTCACAGCCGGATGGCCTCCAAAGTCTAATATCTCCCCGAGTTCATGGTCTTGTGGTTAAGATGTTGGACTTTCACACGGGAAGCCCGAGTTGGAATCCCGGGCATTATACAAACATCTTGTTTTGGATTAAATCAGTCTTCCACCAAAACCTCCCGTTTTTGGTGGAAATGGAAAGCAAGGCTTTAATCTGCCTTTATTCTGTCAAACTCTGGTAGCATGATAATTGTTAAAAGGTATACTGAGTAGCATACAGTACTTGAAAAACATGCATTGGGCTTGTTTCAAAATATTCTAACATCTATAATCCTCATCCTGCTTACATTATGTCAGTAGTTCACAAACATTCTAATGTCAAGATGAACCTCCAAATTGTTAAGTATTTGGCCTGCAGACTGGATATGAACAGAGTTTGTGCAGGGATATTAAGGACATGGGGAAGTACCGGCGCTGCAGGTTCTACAGCACTGTCTAGAGGAGAGCAGAGGATTTTCTTTCTTACCTTTTCTCATTTGAAAAAATCTGTTTAATAATTATAAATAATTCTAAGGAATGATATGAGGGCATCCAACTGCATAGACTATATAACATAAGAATCAATATTCTACAAGAAAAGAGTAAGATTTCATTTTGTAACTGATCCCATCCATTTCTTATAGGATCATAATCCAACAAAAATAATCTTTTAAAAAACATCCAATTCGATTACTACTACTTATAATAAGAGTTTTAATAGGAATCAGAATCCTATGGATTTTTTTTAATAAGGTTCTAACCCAAAGCTGTCTATAATGACTTTCTTCATTACTTCCAATCCCTCTGAGAGCAGTTTTCTCTTTCCATGAATCCCCCTCGCTCTCTCAAAGTCTCTTCCTCGCTCTGTTTACTTCTTCTATATAATGTGCACACATCCTTTCAGCAGGATTTCATCAATGGATCCAAAAGAGCAGATTGATTTCACTGGAGGCCGAGCTAAGAGGTCCTAGCCTGATTATCAGACACAAGCATTGTCCCCTGTCCTCCTCAACCAATCACAGCATGCCTGCATCTGACATACCAGACATTGTTGTCAATCAGCCAATGAGTGATACTAGCATGTAAACAAAAGCAGAAAAATATGTTGAATGATGATGTTTGTCAATCAATTACTATGATTAAGACTGATATAAGTCACTGCAGTGGGGGCCAACACCACGTTTGTTGTTTGAAGGTGGGGAGTGACGGGGCTGCCGGCCAATCAGCTGCGCCTGTTCATAGACCATGCCCCAACTCCGACTCTCATTGGTTAATACATCTTGGCACCAATGTAAACTATAGGTTAACAATACAAGACCAGACTCAGAGATGCAGAGTGGGCTGCGTCTATGGGTTTGGATCCATGCTAAACAAGAGGTCCAGCTCAGTGAATGACTGAGTCTGAGGATGTTGTTCTGTCTACATTACGGTAGCTTCTATGTTAGCTGTTCCGTACACATGCATTGCACTTATGTAAATCTCTGTTAACCGTTTGACCGTTTTTGCCCATTGTTATAAACAGAAGAAGAAGATTTAGAACACTTTCTTTATATGTGTAAGATGTGGTTATTGGCTATTTTAGTTTAGCAGTGAGCCCAGTGTCTCTGATGTCATCGACACTACTTCCTGGACTACTTCAAGGAGAATTCAAAAAGGAGTTGTCGCGAAGGCACCCACGGGGGAGTCCACATTGGTTCATGGGAGGAAACAGACATGCTCAGTACATTCCAGGAAGTTTGACACTTGCAAACCATGCATGCCATTGGTCTCTTGGATGGTTTGACTTCCTGATCTGTACTGAGCATGTCTGTTTCCTCCCATGAACCAATGTGGACTCCCCCGTGGGTGCCTTCGCGACAACTCCTTTTTGAATTCTCCTTGGACTACTTGTTGTCTCAGGAAGAGCCCTCCTCCATATCCACAGGGAGGTGCAGTGCACCATAGAATTGTGGGAAACGTTGTCCAGAAAGTAGTGCCGATGACATCAGACACTCACTGATAAACTCTAAAATATATAAAACCACATATTACACACATAAAGACAGCATAAATATAACAATCAGAAAATCAATCAATCAATGTAAGAGCGTATGCACACATGGTCTGACATCATTACAATACTTTACCACTTCCCCAACCCCAAACAAATCAATATTTCACCGATGCCGTGTGTGTGTGTGTGTGCGTGAGTGCGAGTGTGTGCGTTTGGTAATACACGTGGAACGTACTTGGGGGCATCCAGTTGTACTCTGACCATCCCAGCTCCTCCTTATTGATCCTGTTCTGCTCCTCGAGCCACGCAATCAGAGGCTTGAAGTAGCTCATCAGGGACGTGGCGTTCATTTTGCGTTGTCCAGTAATCTGGTCCATCGCCTCTGGCCAAGGTTTACTGTAGCCGAGCTTCATCACGTCACTGCCGAGAGCACAGGGTCACAACGGGATGATGATTTTATCAATTCCTTTAATTTATTTATGCAAGAGTGTGTGTGTGTGTGTGTGTGTGTGTGTGTGTGTGCGTGCGTGCGTGCATTTGTTTTTACCCTAGCAGCTTCCCAGCCGCCTTAGAGTTGTGAATATCACAGGTGTGTAGTTCGTGTTGGCCAGCAGCCTTACACAGAGCCTCATGGAACTGGAACTGAATGACGAAGCTGACAAAGTACCTGATGGAGACAGAGTCACGTGGTTACCTCTAGAGCAGAACGTTGAGTTTGTGCAGGCCAAGGACCCCTTAGTAACTTGAGACAGTGTCCTGAACCCCACGCAACACAAGGTTTTCATAGATGGCAACATAGACAGCACCATCATCAGTGTGCTTTAATACATTGTCTTCAAATGATTCATTCATATCCACTCATATGTTAATGTGTATATTTTCATATGTTCCGAAAATTGGCAATCCCACTGGGCTGATTATAAAGTTTAACGTGTACAGAATGTTTAATTCTTGTTTAATCGTCTTCTCCAAAGCCATTGCATCATTTTGCATATGCAATCTGTTTATTAAAGGTTTTGAGACATTGCTTTTAATTTATTTTTATTTTTTGTTTTTCCTTTTAGATTTTATGATCTCAATTACACAGACAAAATCTGGACTTTAAACATTCAGTGGATTTTCTGTGGTCTGGAGTTTTCTACAATTCCTACATATTGCTATGAATAGCCAGTCATTGTGGGCATAGTTGCCCACACACAAACACACACAAATGCAGGCGTACACACACACGCACACGCACACACACAAAAGAAAGAAGAAACCTCATTCATTCAGGAAGAATGAAAAACATGCCTGATTCCAATCCAGAAAACAAAACGTAAATAACTATTATTCCTAATAAAAAAACAGGTGGTTCAGATTCAATGTCCACATGTGAACATATTCAGTGTGTTATGTTCTCTAGCCTATTGTACGTGAGTCCTGTGAGCCTACCTCACGTAGGGAACGTTAGCAGGGATGTGGAACTTTGCGCCCGGGTCAAAATCCTCCTCTGTACGGGGTACTGGCGGACACAAGCCCTGGTATTTCATTCTGCAAGGAGAAGATAGAGCACAATACATTAATGAATCAAATCATGACTGTGATTAAGTCAATAATAAATGTATGATGTTGGATGCGCTATTCCCTGTGTCTGTGAGGTGGACTGTGGTATTTTTCGTTTCTGAGATCCATCTATATACAGTATCTGAATGGAAAAGGGCTTATGTACTGAACCATCTGAGCAAAAATGTTATTAAATCTAACCGTGTAGATGCATTTGTGTCTGGAATATATATTTTTTTAATTTTTTTTTTTTTTACCATTTCATCTGTATGACCTGTGATGGTGCTTTCACATTAGCATACATTGCACATTGCAAGTCCTGGTGCTGTTTACCTGAGGTTCCACCACTCTTTGTTGTACTCAGATTTGGGGATTCGTCCATCAAACACCTTCCATCTCCACTGGTCCATCAGGTAACCGAAGGGCAGGAAGGCAATCTTGTCCAGGGCCATGTTCATCAGGAAGTTGATGGTACTCTCTGATGAAATGGAAAGATGGGAAAACTTGATCAACAAGTTTGTTGTAAAAAAAAAAAAGTACTTTACTGTATGAAGACATTTGGTACATTTGGTACTACAGAGCCATCTCATATTCTGTTTGGACACCCACTCTCATCGGTTTGCACGTTGTCCAAGAGGCCTAAGACATCACTAAGGTGCTTAGGCGTGGACACGGACAGAGCCAGCACGTCGCCGATGGCCTCGTGGAAGCCGGGGTTGGCACCACCGCGGAAGGTCACAGGCTGGTCCTTGTACTGCAGGAAGTACTGCACGTGGCCCATCTCATGGTGCACAGTGATGAGGTCATCCATGGTGATCACTGTGCACTGCTTGATCCTGTTCAGCAAGGAAAATAGCAAAGAGGATGAGGCCTGTGATGCGGTCATCTATGGCAGTGGTTTTCAACCAGTGGTCCGGTCCCTGAGAGGATTCCAGGTGATCCCCAGCTAAATGATGGACCAAATGGAACAAATGGACCCTTATAGATCTGTAACTCTTGAGTGGGTGTCAACAGAGTTGTACCCGAACGCGTTCAAAGAACGAAAGTTCTTTGAACCGTTCATATTTTTGAGGAACTTGAACCGAACGGACCCTATATCTGCTTGAAGAACGGCGGTGTGAACTCGTTCATTTCTGGCGTGAGTGAACGTCACTTTTCTTGCGTTCTATTTCGTTCAAGAGCAGGGCTCGACAGGCTCGCATTTGTGACTAAAAAGTTGCAGTTCTCTACCTAAATTTATATTACTGTAGTACGGCGGCGGTGTTCGCTAAAATAGAGCAGATATACAAGCTAACAACGTGTTGAGGCTCGAGGTATCCTTAGCTTGGAGATCTGTTCTCCTTGCCCACCGCCCCGCCCCTCCCTCTGGCAGCAGCACACAGCATCAGACAGCCAACACGCTGCGCTTCTCTCCAACACGCTGAATGAGCTACTAAAGCTGTTCATGTTGGTGAAATGTATAATCTTCCTGCGCTATGCGTGTATTTGAATCATATACTGTCTGCGCAGCAACCTTTTGCCTCACGCACGTGTGCCGCTATCCCGTGATTAATCATAAATAGCGCACGCCGCACGTGCGCGCTCGGACGCACAACAATTGTGTATTCTTACCATCATTGACTGATTTGCCGTCGGATCATTTTCATTTCTATTAGGCTACAATTCGCCTGCTACAAGCAGAGGCGGCCTTAAGGTTTGGGGGGCCCTTTCACATTGTCATTAATATAACAATATGGGCTATTGTATAGAGTTGCAATACCCAACCAAAACAATACCCGCGACGGCCCGGGCTCATTTGCATAATTGATGGTCGGGCTTTCAGTCGACCTGGCTATGTGAATATATTGATATTGTAAAATAGTAGCCTACTTGGAAAAATCCTAAGCATTGAGCCCTGTTCAAGAGTGAGACTAGAATAAGCTGAAAATAGAGCAGATCTACAAACTCAGTGACGCACTTTGAGCTTGTTGATCTCTATTTCTGCTGATATTTTCTGCTCTATTTTCAGCACACAGAGATGCAGAGGGCTCGACTGAACTGAGCGCCTTCATAATAAAATCTTCACAAACAAAAACTTTGACAGATTGACCCATAATAAGAGGATCAATTAAGGACATCTTCAGTTGTATATGGCTATGGGCTGCAATCATTTTGAACAAAAAAAGAGGGAGGGAAAAAAAAGAACGAAAAAGAACTATAATAGTTCTTTTTTTGGAACCATGAACTTTAGTTCTAAAAGTTCAGCAATGAACTATGAACGGAACTAGTTCGTTTTTAAGTGTAGGAACTATGAACTGAACTATTTCAGGAAAAAAGAGAACTTTCCCAACACTGCTCTTGAGATCGTAAAATGATACCAAATGGACCTGTTAGGTCCATTTGGGTCTTAAGAGTTAAATTATATTTAAACATGTGAATTATTTAATTTTCAAGAATGTACAACATTTTACCAGTTATCTCCTAAATTGTGAACCAAACATCTTGGTACAGAGAGTCTGAACAACTCAACATCAAATTGTGGTCTGTTGCTAAAATGCAGAAAAAAATAGTGGGTCCTGGTATGAAAAAGGTTGAGAACCACTGGTCTATGGTAAACACAGAGCAGAGTCAGCACACTGCTTGAAAGGGACATTTGAAGAGGAATAGGTAGGTGTCTGATGTGTCATTTTCGATTAAGGAGGCTTTTGAACGGGATATGTTTTTATAGTCGAGCAGATAGTGAAGGGGTTGTTCAAATGGTGATACAGGCGTATCACCATTGTCACCACTCACCAAACTTTGTAAGTTTGGATTCCTGCCGAGCCCCTTCTTTGAAATGTAGTGAAAGAGCTTGCAAAAGTTAAGGGTTAAGAGCTTGCAAAAAAATAATTAAGCAAGAGACGCATTCAAGTAAACGTTATTGTCCTAATCATTGTTGAGTCCTGACCTGAAGTCCTTGCGGTTGTAGAAGTCCCAGGCAGAGGCGTGACACACCACCTTTTTGTCGTCCGGTTTCACCAGCATGGACTTGTTCCAGAACAACTCGGGCATGGGAGTCAGACCCAGAGACGTGAAGAATTCGTCCGACACTTGGAACATCTTGGTGGCGTTCCAGCCCTGCAGACATCAGTGGACACCATCACAGTTTACTGTCACATCAGATCACAGGTGTAACGAAGGAGATATGTGACGTGTGCTGGCTGCTGACGTTGTACTAAAGCACACACGCACAGAGTACAATTCCCCTTTAATGTAATTAAAGGGGAATTCCACCCATTTTAATATGTTCTATGGAAATAATAACAAAGTCCCCCCATTCTGTGTTTCCTAGAAATGGAGGTCTGAAAAAAAGGTGAAACACACATGAGGTCATCATGTTAATGTTAATGTGTCACCATGTCTGATTAGTTTGATTTTTGTTTTCAGAACTGTTTTTTCCTGAGAGTGTACACATGGAACCAAATGGACCGTGTTGAAAATGGGTGGAATTCCCCTTTAATCATTTTTCTTTTTTTTTTTCCCTATTTTTTGAAAATATTTTTCAAATAAAAACCCAATGTTTGGGGATCAATCTATAGGGCTGTTCCGATCCTCACTTAAAAGAAAAGGCAGAATGAGAATGTGTCTCTCCACTGAAGCCGAACACAGGGCAATGCAGACACACCAGGAAGTAGACCTCTGGCAGGATTTTGACTCTCTCTCTCTCTGTGTGTGTGTGTGTGTGTGTGTGTGTGTGTGTGTGTGTGTGTGTGTGTGTGTGTGTGTGTGTGTGTTGTGTGTGTGTGTGTGTGTGTGTGTGTGGTTTGACCACAATGTCGTCAAAGAGCACACATTCCCGGGTCTCTCGCATGCCAGTATTATTTCTGTAATGCAAACATGCTGCCGTGTCAAGTACAGTGTGTCACATTACGTAGTGAACTCAAGATATATTTGGAAAAAGTGACTTCAGAGTTTACAACATAAAATAGAAGGTTATGTACAGTATGAAAATGGACCCATAAAGCTCACTGTGTGGTACATTTTGGAGCAGGTCACATGCACGCTTGCTTGCTTGCATGCTTGCATACAAGTTTGCATTTTTTTGTATTGCATTTTTTTTATATTCACCTTTGCGATCATCCCTGGCGTGGCATCGACCTGCGTAGCGTCAGGGTAGGGGATGACTAGGTCCATGATGCCAGACCACGTCTGCGCCCACATGTTCCCTGAGAGCGCACAAGACAGTCAGCACAGACCTGGCATTTAACCCTCCTCCTCCCTCCCGGCACAGCAAAGGAAGCTGAAGTCATGGGGGGCAGTTATCTTCCACTCTGCCAATGTTAAACCCAGTGGGATTTGAGACTGTGAATCGGTCCAATCCCTCGCCATGTGGACCTGTCACCCGCAATTGTCACGCTTAATGCCTCTGAAAGCATATTAAATCCCATCTAAACCGGAGAGCATGTACGGCCAACAACGGGATATCAATGGGGGCATGCTCACACATAAAAGAGACTCTTGGCTATAGTCAAGAATCCATGTTGGGATTCCTTAGTGGAATATTTCTTGAAGTGCTTGCTTTTGTCCTCTGACCTGGCTCCTCTGCTCATTTGCTCTTTTTTTTTTAACATGGCACATCAGTTGAATATTTGAACAGTATAATGTCTAACAGAGTGTAAAACACAATGTATTGCCCAAATGGATAAAACATGGCATTTTTACAGCCTGGATTGCGGGTCCAACGCAACCTAATATTATCCCAGGCAAGGGTGGATTCCTCTTTGACTTAGCACAGAGGTTTTCAGCCACTGGTCTGGGGACCACCAGTGGTCCCTGAGAGGATTCCCCAGCCAAATGATGGACAGTTGGTAACCAAATGGACCCCTATAGATCTGTAGTCCATTGCTAAAATGCAGAATAAATAGTGGGCCCTGGTATGAAAAAGGTTGAAAACCACTGACTTAGCATATTGAAGATGTTTTCCTACTGTACGTGTAAGCTGGTAATTACGTTGGCATTGTGGGATGGATTGGATGAATGGATGAACTGTCTACAAAATGATAGCACTGACCTAGGAGGTGAGCAGGAATGGGCCCTTTCAGGTTGATGTATTCGGCACCATACTTGTTGTAGAGAGCTCTGCGCACGTAGGCGTGCACGTTCAAATACAGTGGCTGCAGCTCCTGCCACAGAGCCTCCAGGTCCTGCTCAAAGGTCTCACTCTCGTACAACGATCGCCAATAAGCCCCATTGTCAGCGTGACCTACAGCCAGACATGGTGACAAAGGGTTGTAAAAGGCAGTCTTAAACTGTTCACGCTGGGCACACAATGGATACATCAACACATTTTACTGTAGGAGTTCATTAGGAGTATTGGTGTCTTTGTGAGAAGCAGGACTTTTACATGGGCCATACCATTGGCTTTTGCTGCTTCGTTGGCCAACTCAACATATCTCTCAAAATCCTGGCGCAGGACTTTGCCGGCGCTGTCTCTCCAGCCCTTCCAGGCAAAGAGCAGTTCATTGTAGTCTCTGGACTCGGCCATGATCTTCTGGAGATCTGAGGGGAATTGAATAGAAAGTTGGTGGTGGTGGGGTAGCGTCCAAGAGGGGGGTAGGTAGCGTCCAAGAGGGGGGTAGGTAGCGTCCAAGAGGACGCTACCTGAGAGCGTCCTCTTGGCCTGCTGTGAGGGTGCATTAATTATCTACAATCCAAGCTGTTGGCCTCATGGGTGGATGAAGTGTCATGTCATATTTCTTCAATATGACGTCATATTTGGCCACAATGGCCACCAGACGCCTGAGGGCCCAAAATCACATTACAGAATATAAAAACTTCTAAAATGATGAGACATACCTGGATCCAATGGATGACAGGTCCCATTGTCTCTGCAAACCTCAGCAACACTGTATTTGGTCTCCATGGTAGACAATAGTTTGCTATACTGCAAAGGGCAAAGATGACACAATGTTATTTAGATCTGTTATTTTTAGCACATAGCCCTGGCTTGTAATCAATAAAAAACAGCCAATAGCAAAGTCTGAACATCAACACCACTTGAAAACCTAGCCTCCATATTATGGGGGGGATTTTAGTAGTCAAACAACAGCACAAGCTTGCTATGCAACGCATTGTCTCTTCATATTGTCCAAAACATCCCTGAGGTCTTTCTTTCCCTCACCTCCTCTAGTTGTGCTTCGGGTAGTGCTGAGTACTCAATGTCACTGAGTTCCTTGATGATGCGTTTGATGGACGCGTCCTGGAAGTCTGTGGTGTCAAAGTTGCGTGCTCTCTGTCCATAGTGCAGGGTATGATTTGACATCTCCAGATTCTTCGCAAGCTATACAGACAGAATATGGAAAAAGGGAGTATGAGTTGGTCTGTGAGGATGGTAGACAGACATATATAAGACATATATAAACATATACCTGTATATAAAAGAACATTTGAAATATAGTGAAACAAGGCCTCTGCATAACGGAAATAAATAGTATAATTCAATCGTGTGCTGGCTGGGACCTTGACGGTCATAAGTCATAATAACGCTTTTTTTCGCATTCATTCTTTTTGCACTTTTTTAATTAAGAAAAAGTAATGTAATCTTGAATAGTGGAACCTATTAATTTATTTAAAAAAAAGACTATTCTGATTGCCACCTCCCACGAGATCATCCATCCACTGCATTGTTCAACCTACAGGGGTCACCAGTGTAGCAACAAATACACATATGCAGTGTGTGTGTGTGTGTGTGTGTGTGTGTGTGTGTGTGTGTGTAGATTAGCCTTGAGGGCTCTCACCATGGCGTCTTTGTTGGCGTCATTGATGTCAGTGTTGTACGCCCAGGATGCCTCGGTGTAGGCGTTCCACACCACCTCCGCTGTTTCGTTGTACTCCTTGAGGAACTGCTTGGCCTCTAGCTCATCCGTGATCTTATCTGGGAGTGAACAGGTTCATGGTCATAGGATGGTCTACCGGTGTGTTCATGTGGTAGTAGGTCAAAGCTTAAACAATAGAGATTTTGGATTGCTATGTACTTCCTAATCTCCATGTCTCTAATTAAACCTGCAGCTATACGCTCTCTTACCGACGCCTGCCGGGTAGCCCTCTGGCACGGGTGGGACCCAGTTGAAGTCGGGCCACCCTATGGTCTCGTTGTTCTCTGCGTTCTTCTCTTCAAGATACTTGATGACGGGTGCAAAGTATCTCATGAGGGCGCCGGCGTCCATCTTGTTAGTGCCCAGGGCTTGCTGGAGCACTTCAGGCCAGGGTTTGGAAGAGCCAGACTTCAGCACCGTCCTGCAATGTGGGATTAACACCCCCTTCAACTCAACTGTCATGATGCAGATTTACAGGTGTAAAAAAGGTGAAATTTCTTGTGCTTACAAGTTCAAAAATGTTATGTTCTATTTGCATTTGTGTGTAATACTGTAGGTTTATTTATATTGTATAGCATTTCAAAGTGCCCATGACATCACAGACAATATTTAATTATAAAATATAGTAATTTATACACACACATACTCATACAGCAATAATACCTGATGATCATGTTTTAGGGTGGGAAAAAAATGATGGCAATCCATCTTCATGAAAATGGTCAAAAATAGCATACCGGTATGTCCGACCTACTACGTAGATGATATCTGCTATTTTTGAATAGCCAACATCTAAAATATGGATTGAATGGTTAAAAATGATTGTGATGCTGTATCGATAAATTTATCTGGGATGGGAACTATGATGTTTGAGAAATGAGTAAATTCCGATATAAGAACACTTACTCTAAGATCTGTCCTGCTGCCTCTGAACGGTAGATGTCACATGTGTGCAGGGGACCAGTCTGATTGGCTGCCTCGCACAGCTTCTCGTGAAATTGGAACTGCAGGATGAAGCTGACGAAATACCTGCAGGGGAGCCAGTGGGTTGCTGGGTTGACTCAGTCACAACAAAGTAGCATTTTGTGGTCATTTTTGCAGTGTTGGACAAATTATACGATATTTCATCATCGACGATGATGAAAAAACAAATAAAAACGAAAACATATCATTTTCGACATTGAAAAGTATAGTCAAAATAATGAAAAGAAATGTAGTGGTATGTAAGTAATCTGCTTTCCAAAAAAGAGAAAAGAAATAAAAGTAATACTCAATTATACTTAATTCAATTAACCTTTACAGCACAAGACTAAACACATGAAAGTATTAAAAATGAATTCAGTGGCAAAATGTAACAATCTAACATTATCGAACAGTTAATATTACTTGTTGGGGAGATTTTCATCGAAGGTGACCTCATGAATATTTATTTGGCATTTTGTGTTGAATTCTTACCAAAGCCCCCACAATGCAGAGGTGAATAGATATAGTGAGTGATATCTACTGTACATGTTTGTGTGTCATGCAGAAGTGTAAACTTTGTCTTGAGAAAATGTGTTAATTAAATCCTGATCTAGGTGAAATTTGTTAATTCCACACATAAAAAACAAATAAAGAAAAAAAGACAGTGGAAGAAACAACACTGCTGTTTACCTGGATATAGGTTTTGTAACATTGTATAACGATACTAAAGAATAAAACCAATAGGCTGCTACATTTGACTTGTATTCCACTACAGTATGCAGTGGTGCTGGTCGATGCTATACTATACCTGATGTACGGTGTGTTGCCAGGAATGTGGTATTTTGCTCCAGCATCAAAGTGTTCCTCTGTACGCTTGATCGGTGGACAGATTCCTTGGTACTTTGTCCTTTAGAATGGAACAGGAGAAGGGCAAGGCGGATTCACAACACATTGGTGTGTGGTAACTCAAAATGATCCTTTCTGTCTCCATAATGTATGCCAGTGTTTTCAGTAAGGACTCATTTTTGTGGTGTATAAACATTTTAATTCATGTTTAACTCGTGAGTTAAAAAAAAAAACATACAAAGTTGTGAATTGCATTGTGTGAGCTTGTAATTTGGGTCCTGAAGAAAGATCAAGTTTCTATTTTCTCTCTAAAACATTGAGAACCATTGCTACACAGAATTCAGCACACGTACAGTATATCATTGTTGTGGGACAAAAGCTTATTAAACAACAATAATACATGTTTTATTGATTTGAAAGGGATTACCTGAGGTGCCACCACTCGGCGTTGTATCGTTCTGGTGGCGTTTGCCCATTGAACACCCCCCATCTCCACTGATCTATGAGGTAGCCAAAGGGCAAGAAAGCCATTTTCTCTAAGGCCATCTTCAACAGGTAGTTGAGGTCTCTCTGCTCTTGACTGCCTGTATAGAAAAACAATGCATTGCTTAGCCTTCCCAAGTGCGTAAACAAAGCCAACAACTCATTTAAATGACTGAGATGGCTTGATGATAAGATATGAGCAGTGCAGATCCGTCCGTCGCACTGGGGTGAAGTCTCGGCTTCCCCTACAATAACATAAAATAATACAAATAAAATACACTAGTACGAAGCCCTGAGGGACTCCAGTCAACCATATGGTGTCATTAATACCAGCATCATCAGTGGAAGTCTCCAGCAGGCCGATCTCAACCAGATGCTTGGGGGTGGAGACGGACAGAGACAGCACATCCCCGATGGCCTCGTGGAAGCCAGGGTTGGCTCCGCGGCGGTAGCCCACAGGCTGGTCTTTGTACTGCAGGTAGTACTCCACATGTCCCATCTCATGGTGCACGGTGAAGAGCTGTTCCATTGTCACCGTGGTACACTGCTTGATCCTACAGGTTACGATTTAAGCATTAGCACATGCTATATAAGCATTAGCACATGCTATTTGGTGTAGACAAAAAAAAAAAAACTCAAAGTACAGTTGTAGCTCAGGTAAGAATATTGAGTTAAATCACGCTAACCTGAAGTCTTTGCGGTTGTAGAAGTCCCAGGCGGAGGCGTGACACACCACTTCTAGTCCTTCGGGCTTCACCAGCATGGACTCGTTCCAGAACTCCTGGGGCATCTCGATGAGACCCAGAGAGGTGAAGAACTCCTCAGCAACTCGGAACATGTGTGTGGCATTGTAGCCCTGTTGGTGACGGAGGAGGATGAGGAGGAGGAAGAGGAGGGGGGGGGGGGGGGGGGGGGGAGTTGCATGATGACATGTGAGCTACAATATTGTCACTGTGGAAACTCATCCTGTATGTTGGACACATGGACAAAACACAGCCATCCAACAAAGTTGCTACAATTAAACTTACAGGTGCTTAACTAAAAAAATGGAATGTACAAAAGAAAGATGTATACCGGTAGTTCACACAACGTTTAATAGCTCCCAGGTCAACGTTTATTCAGGGAGACAATTTTTCAACCCCTTGTGGGTCTTCTTCAGGTGACCTGAAGTTGAGCGGTGTGCGAACTATTCTACCACATCAAAATAAAACATTATACATACATTATCTGGACCGTAGGTCACACTATGAAAACCTGCAAAATCTGTCAGTCATTCTGTCAAGTCGTTCCGTTAATCACGCCACCATATATGGGCATCGGTTTCTCATGCCATATACTGTATTTTCCAGTGTGTTGCATCGTATTACATGGTCTTGGTCTCTGATGGTCTGACTGCCACAACTCTCACCTGTTTTCTCATTTCATCAGTCACGTCCACATTGGGTTGGTCAGGAAAGGGGATCATCATGCTGTAAACGTTGTTCCAGGTCTGAGCCCACATGTTCCCTAGAGAGGAAGAGCCAGGAGGAGAGACATGTTTGTGTCACAGTGGTGGACAGGCAGAAAACTCTTATCTCCAACATTTTGTGTTTTTCCTTACAGTAAATAGACGACACTACAGTGTCACACAAAAGTACCAAACCGTATTGGACACATTAGGCTTTCTCTAGAGACGTAGACATATACTCAAGCAAATACTGTAGTGGAATTTTGGGGGGAAATGAATGCGCTGTGTGTGTGTGTGTGTGTGTGTGTGTGTGTGTGTGTGTGTGTGTGTGTGTGTGTGTGTGTGTGTGTGTGGCCTTGAGTGTCCAGTGAAAACAGACGATCTACATTAAGCTCATAAATCTTCTCTCACCAGGTTCACTTTTTAAATGGGGTAACACATGTCAATTTTGGGGGGTGTTGTACATGAAAATCATTAACCAGCTGACCTAACAGATGAGCAGGAATGGGTCCTTTTAGGTTGATGTATTTCTCTCCGTATTGATTGTAGAGTTTGCGGCGGACAAATGCATGCAGTTGCTGGTAGAGGGGCTCTACGGTCTTGTACAGCGTCTCCAGGTCCTCCTCGAAGGTGTCCGTCTCGTACCAAGACCGCCAGTTATCACCAGTATCCTTATAACCTTGATGTGACATTATTATAATATTTAAGAATTTATTTTTGCCTTGGTTAAAGTTGGTTAGAAGAAGAAGAAGAAGAAGAAGAAGAAGAAGAAGAAGAAGAAGAAGAAGAAGAAGAAGAAGAAGAAGAAGAAGAAGAAGAAGAAGAAGAAGAAGAAGAAGAAGAAGAAGAAGAAGAAGAAGAAGAAGAAGAAGAAGAAGAAGAAGAAGAAGAAGAAGAAGAAGAAGAAGAAGAAGAAGAAGAAGAAGAAGAAGAAGAAGAAGAAGAAGAAGAAGAAGAAGAAGAAGAAGAAGAAGAAGAAGAAGAAGAAGAAGAAGAAGAAGAAGAAGAAGAAGAAGAAGAAGAAGAAGAAGAAGAAGAAGAAGAAGAAGAAGAAGAAGAAGAAGAAGAAGAAGAAGAAGAAGAAGAAGAAGAAGAAGAAGAAGAAGAAGAAGAAGAAGAAGAAGAAGAAGAAGAAGAAGAAGAAGAAGAAGAAGAAGAAGAAGAAGAAGAAGAAGAAGAAGAAGAAGAAGAAGAAGAAGAAGAAGAAGAAGAAGAAGAAGAAGAAGAAGAAGAAGAAGAAGAAGAAATAATAGTCTAGTAATAGTCTTTCATAAATTGTGTACTTTCAGGAAAAGAGATCATTTCTGTTTTAGTAAAAATGGAAATGATCTCAAAAACAGGAAATCATCATAAATAGTAAGTAAAAAGTCTTACGACGATTCCCTGTTTTTGGCTATATACAGTATATATATATATATATATATATATATATATATATATATATATATATATATATATATATATATATATATATATATATATATATATATATATATATTAGTGTATATTTGTAGTTTTGTACGAATGTTATGATGAATTGAAAATCGCGGACCCTATTGTAATCAAGTGTAATGCTTTGGTGTTGTTCATGGTTAACAGTTTTTATATATATATATATATATATATATATATATATATATATATTATATATATATATATATATATATATATATATATATATATATATATATAGGTGCTATAGGTGCTTTGCATACAAAGCACCTGATGAAGCCTACATGGCAAAACGCGTTGTGCGTGCAATAAAACAATGAAGCAACATATGTAATTGTCCTGAGCATCTTTGGAGTGTGCGGTTCCTTCCTCCTACTGTGGAAGTTGTCCTTGGTTGCATATATATATATATATATATATATATATATATATATATATATATATATATATATATATATATATATATATATATATATATATATATATATATTAGTGTATATTTGTAGTTTTGTACGAATGTTATGATGAATTGAAAATCGCGGACCCTATTGTAATCAAGTGTAATGCTTTGGTGTTGTTCATGGTTAACAGTTTTTATATATATATATATATATATATATATATATATATATATATATATATATATATATATATATATATATATATATATATATATATATATATATATATATATATATATATATATATATTAGTGTATATTTGTAGTTTTGTACGAATGTTATGATGAATTGAAAATCGCGGACCCTATTGTAATCAAGTGTAATGCTTTGGTGTTGTTCATGGTTAACAGTTTTTATATTGACTTGTGCTTGCAATGTACTTTTGACAAAATGTTACTAATACATCGATCAACCAAAACATGTTTCCTACCATCGGCCATAGAGGCTTTGTTGCTGAGCACCACGAATTTGGAGTATAACGGCCGAAGAGGTACTCCTGATTGATTGTGCCAGTTGTCCCAAGCGTACAGCAGCTTCCTGTAACTTCTGGAGGTGGCCATGATGTCTGTCAGCTCTGGGGAGATCAAACACGTCAGACCAATACACCTCTAGACTGAAGCACAGTAGAGCAGGGGTTTTCAACCTTTTTGACTCCAGGAACCACCATTTGTTCAGCATTTGAGCCACGGACCACCACCATTTGATGACATTTTAGCCCCAAAGACCTAAAACTAAAGAATTCTTTTGGTTTTGTCCACAATTCCAGGCTGTATTTTGCCAACAATTAAGCCACAATTAAGTGGTGCTAATTCAGATGATGAATATTTTAACTCTTGAGAGTGTGAAAATGAAACCAAATGGACCCGCAAGGGTCCATTTGGTTTCATTTTTACATTCTCAAGAGTTACATCTGGTTAACCAACTTTCCATCATTTAGCCTGGGCACCACCTGGAACCTTCTCAAGGACCACTGGTGGTCCCTGGACCACCTGTTGAAAACCCCTGCAGTAGAGTACAGGCAAGTACAGAGCCCATCATCTCCACCTTAAGTTGAGGGAACAAGATTTTATGTTGTCTGTAGGTAATTACTGCATTCAGACAACACATGCTTGACAAAACAGGATAACATCCATTCAGTGAAGCGATCCAATACCATTCTTTCACACCCAAAACAACTGTAGTCTTCCTTATTGTAGACAGTTACCACAACAAAATTGTGTAAAAAAGAAGGTAAATAAAGTAAATGGAATTCTGTTTTACATGCCATTCACTCTGATCTTGCACCTTGTAAGGCACTTTTAATAGGAGTGTCTACTTTATATGTAAATTCTAATGTAAACTGTACAAATACTGTAGCAGTGCCTTCTAAAAATGTTCAAGATGCATTGGTGTTTAGATGAGTTAATGCAGTTTGTCAGCAGGAAAAGAAACAGAACAGACACGTTGGCCAGAAGATTAGCTTTGGCATTCTTAGCGTGGCCTAAAACAACATATATTTTCAAAGGGCTGGGCGTAGGAAATGAAGGCAAGGAAAAGAGGAGAGTCGGAGGCCACAGAACATTGATAGCTGGGTGGGAAAAGGAGATAGCCTGTCAGGGGCTCTATTTGTTATTTTAATGGAGTGGTTGGTTGTTTTGTAAAAGGCTTGCACAAAGAGATACCCAGAATTACCCTGTTCCACCCTTTCATGTTTACTTTACTTTGGAAGATTATGAAACCAGTTAGGGTCACAATAGCCCATTTATAATTCAGAGCAATTTTTTTCATACCTACTGTACGGTAGGTATATCAATTTAAAGTGTTGTTTTCCCTTGTGTTGTGCCACTGTTCTTTTGGCAAGCATTGTTCACAAGAATGTTTTGGCATCGGCTCCTACTGTAACAAAGAGCAGAGCCATGGTTAGTAAAAAAAATCTTTTGAAGATGTTGAGTGAGCAATGAGCACTCAATCAATGGGTGTAGTTGGATAGAGTTGAGAGCTAATATTGCACAGATAAACACTGATAGAGCACCTGCCCTTTTGCCCTCTGGACAGCAATGCAGCCTTTTGAAAGTTCTTCATTATTTTCTAGTTTGTACATTTTATTTTTGTTTTGTAAATAGTGTTGTGGCACATAATGATATCGACCCATTCTGGATTAACATCTGCTAATATATTATTCATGCCTCAAAATCGATAAACACTCCCATACTATTAAGGCAGCCGGAGGTCCACACACCGCCGGACACGGCTCCATTTTTTCACTTCAGCACATGCCCATCAAAATGTCTGTGCACACCACCACTATTCAACAGTACACCTGTAATCCTGAAGTTGTAAAATGTTTTTATCATTTAGATGAGACAAAGCTAACTCCTGTCATAACAAATCATGACAAAAAATTAGTAAGAAGAAAAAAGAAAAAATGCCAGGACACAACACTTTTTGTTTAGTTTTTACTAGAAATGATTGTGTTTATTGTCATGATTTGTCACAACCCAAGTTACCACAGCTTTGTCCGTGGTGCATTTGTCTTCATGCAAATAATTTTTAAAAAACCTATGAGGAAAAGGAATGGGGAATCCTTTTCCAGACACAGCGAGGGGGTGCAGCTACGGCGCCATACCGATGGCAGGGCTGAGACTAGGATTTGCACCCTGTGTGTCTTTTAACTGTTCCCTTATACTGTCATGTGAATTATTATGTAATGCAATTTACTTCTGTGTGGACCCTAGGAAGAGTAGCTACTGCCAAGGTAGTAGCTAATGGGGATCCAAATAAACAATATACACCCCATTAAGCACAGCTAAAACACTTCCTTTTTAGATCTGTGAGGTAATTGTTCCTATCCTGTTATTTTTCCGAGGGCTAGGGCTGTAATAAGCCCATGTTCCCATATCCACTTAGCCATTGTTCAACAGCTTCATGCTGCTTATTCTTATTGTTAATGTTTCGGGATTAAGACTAGTGTTTTTACAAGATGCAAATATCGTCACTGTCGGGCGGAAAGCTCCTATCTCCATATTCTAACTTGTGCTTGTTCCTTGACACCCTACTTGACCACACGGCATTGTCACCCATAAGTATCTAAAGGTGCAGATCCACAAGCTCAAAATACGGTGTAGATCTGCTACTTTGATGATTTGAATCCTGAAAAGTAACAGTTATGGTCTGGACATCTGTCTGGATGCTTCCGCCATTATCTGAATTAGAATTCAGAACATAGGCTACATTATTCTACCAGCTGGGGCAGTTGTGCCCTGGCCCACAAGACTAGGAAGGATGAATACATGGGGGCATTTATAAAAATGATAAATGCTACTGGTATTATTGGCTAAACATCATGTATGTTCTCAATTGACTGCCCTGAATAAATAAAGGTGAAAGAAAGAAATAAGTAATTGATTGACTGTCCATGTGAATCTCAGCAGTCAAAGGACTTTTATTACTCATTTTAATGTAGTGTCCTTTGTGCTTTTGATGATTATGCTTTCATATTAGAGAAAAAGTGGCCATATACACACTCAAACACGTTTAAAAATGAGAAAAAAAATGAGAGGGTAAAAATCAAGATATTATTATTTAGAAATGCTTTGTAAACATTTATCCATCTTCCCCTCATTTTCAGGTGCTCAGATCGCTGCCCTTTCTCTACTATTCCTGCTGATATTTGAAACACCAGTCTAATTTACTTTGACACTTTTATTGCACCTCCATTGAGCACCTGGTTGATTCTCTCTTTTAAAGCTTTACCAGTCTACTTTACTTGGAAACTTTTATTGCGCCTTCATCAAGCACCTGGTTGACTCTCTCTTTATATGCTTTTATATTGTTTACGCAGTAAATATTAATCTGTCCGACAGCATCACAGTTTCCTAAAAGGTGATGGTCCGTGCCAACTTCATTCCACTGACTGCAATAAGTCTTGCTTCACTGCTGTCCTTTGAACGCTGATTATCAGCTTAAAAAGTACAAATTATCAGATAAAGTAGTACAAATTACTAATAAAAGTACAAATGAAAGTACAAATGACTACATCGCAGTTACCTAATGTAGTTAGGTAAATGTTTTATGTATTTGTTGTTGTTGTTTGAGTTGTATGTGTACTGAGGTCTGTAAAAAGAAATTAATATTTACAGTATATCGATAAAATCGATAAACACTCCCATACTATTAAGGCAGCCGGAGGTCCACACACCGGACACGGCTCCATATATATATATATGTATATATATATATATATATATATATATATATATATATATATATATATATATATATATATATATATATATATATATATATATATATATATATATATATATACTGTATATTCATGTATACAAACTTACCCGGTTCTAGATTCCAGCACTTCTCCTCCCAATCTGGACACACCTTGGCAGTTGAATATATGTTGTCCATTTGGCTAAGAATGCTGTTGTACTGGAAATAAGTTATAAAAGATGGCCAAAAATCAATTTAACATCAGTATTCATCATCATCTACTACATAATAACAATGCAACGGAAATGTGGCAATGTGACATCTACACACAGTATTTCACAGACATAGCAGATACAGTAGTAGGTTATGTCCAGACATGAAAATGTACCTCCTGTCTCTCATTCTGTGGCAGGTTTGCAGCGCCAAGCTCACTGATCTTCTTTATCAGCTTTCTGTCATCAACGTCAGTCAGGGTCTCAAGAAACGCTGGAGGGAATACTTCCTTGGCCTTCTTTCCCCAAGCCTCAGTGAAGGCCTGCTCCTCCATGGAGGCTGCGATCTGACATTGGATAAGCAGATGAAGATGAATGGGTGGATGGTCTATGTATGTGTGCAGTTGGTATATAAGTGGTGTTCAATGACAATTTCTGACAACACACTACACTACATTACACACACACTACACAGGAAGAATTAGGATGGCATCCTACCCACATGAACAAGTGGGCAGCATGTTGACATGGTGAGTTTTGGTGACTGATGGCCTTTGGTCAAATACAGTCATTATATAGTGGTATTGTATATCTGTACAGCTCCAAAAGCAAAGTTAGTTTAATTATGTTATTCACTGGAAAATAATAAGCATTTTGTACATGCATGAGATGATGTGATACATCTCCATGACCTTCAGAGATCGGTTCTCTTTTGTGATGCCATACATGTAGCAGTGTGCGTTGTAGCAATACCACACATGCATGTAGCAGTACCACACAATGGAATGTACTATACACAATAGAAATACTAATTCAAATACAGGTCTAAACCTACAAACTAACCTAAAGTGACATTTAAGTACTACGGTACTACTGTACTTAGTTACTTTACAGCAGTGCACATTGGTTATCTTGACATGTTCTGTGATGTAGGAAAGAGACTTGAGCTCATGTTCTTGCTCAAGACACTTGGGCAAGAACATGTCCGTAACAGCTTCCAAAGCCAAGGATAGTAGCCAAGGAAATTACTCTCAAGTACATACAGTATAAACATGTGTGACCCGGCCGACCTTGTCTTTATGGCATCTGGAAAGGTCATGGCTATATGTGAGTGAACGTGATGAAAGCTCTTTGAATAGGTGCTAATAAACCACGGGACAGCAATATACTGCACGTGTACACTACGTTTCTTTATCTGCAGCCTGTTCTGCTGACTGCAGTGTTGGATAAATGTGCCAAGGCAAGGCCAAAGAGAGAACATTACATGTATATGACAGTGTCTGTATAATGTAGTTACCCGGAGGACAACTCACTTGACCTCGACGTGGCCATGAATCCTCACTGTATGATAAAACATTTGCAATCACATAACTGCATGTGATCAACAAGTTCTATTAAACTGAGTGATCTGTGACATCATATTGACCACAGGAAATAAAGAGGTCACCTGGGTACTATCAGAACGTTTAACTCTGAGTTTAAGTAAGGTATCAAAGCATGTGTATTTGCAGACTTCATGCCCCTCTCTCTCATCTCAACAACAGCAGCGAAGGGGGCTATCTTGGGCTGTTATTTATTGACTTCAGCTCTGCCTTTAATGTCACAATCCTTACCAGGATAGCTGGCAAACTGAGTGACCTGGGACTGAACCCTGCAGTGTGTGCCTGTGTCCTGGAATTATTGTCTGACAAACCCCACATGGTCAAGGTAGGTACGGTAGTCGCATTTAATACTCAATACCGGAGTCCCCCAGCGTTGCATGCCAAGACCTCTGCTAGCCTGTAGTTTGTGTACACCCAGGATATAGCTGTGGACTATGTGGACTGTGGTGGCATATGACCCGTCCCAGTGGAACATGGAAAAGCACCTTTTCTTGGACACCAGAAAGACCAAGGAAATGAATGTGCACTTATTTATGGCAAAAGCCCTATATGCGCCTCTTGATCATTGTACGCCAGTGAAAAGGGTAAGCCGTATCAACTGACAAAGGCAATAGTGCATGTATATCCAACCTCACCCAGGTGATGGGTGAGGCAATTCAACAGAAAAACAATAAAAAGTTTAACACTGATATATTTCTCAGCTCCACTTGTTTATTGCTTACAATGCAATGAACAAGTGGAGCCGAGGAATAATACCAGTGCTGCAGACCTTATTGTTTTTCTGTTTAATAAGCAATTTCAAGTACCTGGTGTGCTTGTGCACAGAGGGCCTATAACATTAAAGCCAAAGAAGTCCAGACAAGGCTTGTAACAAACCACAAGCAGCTGAGGAGGTTCAAGGTCTCAGAGAGAGCATCCATTCCTGACATCCTTTTACCTGCTATAGCCCTGCAGAAGGTGGTGCGGTCAACCAAAACTCACCACAGGGAGCTCTCCCTCCCTCCTGTCCGTGCAGGACACACACTGTATGACAGCAGGTGTTTGAGCAGGGCAGACAGAATTAGGAAGAACAAACAGTCCCGCAGCACTGGAATGTTTGTGCCATTGCAGACTGGCAAAGTGCCTGAGGGGTCTCAAAGCCCAGGGCCCAAGGCTCAGTAGGAGTTATTTGGACAAAAAGCTAACAAACAAAATACACATGTCCTTGATGATTTTCTCACATTTTACTTGCACTAATGTATGTACATATGTGAATATACTGTATATTGGGCACACAGTATGCATACATTTATGTATTGTACACACAGTATGCATAGCCTACACCTCTATACTACAGATGCTACATACACGCACCCATGCACACACACAGGTTTTATCATCTGTCTTTCATTGACACGGAACAAACAAGGACTACTATTGGAATAGTTATGACAAAAACAAACAAAAACATAGCACCTTGGTACTGTACAGTAAGTAAGATTTTAACGCAGTACTTTTTCTACAAAGTATTTTTACACACTGACATCTTGCTACTTTTACAACAGCAACATCTCTGAATCACACTCCCACTGATTAATGGTGTTAAGGTGGCCACTTGGTCGGTTTTCCTGGATAATTATAGACCTACCCTTTGGTCTGCCATTCGCCCATCGTAGTCATTCAACCAAAATGATATATTGTTTCTCTCACTTTACAGTAATTCCACAGACAGTAAAGCTAAGAATTATTCCCTCTCTCTCTCTCTCTCTCTCTCTCTCTCTCTCTCTCTCAAACACGGTTACAAGGTTCAGCTGCGAATCAATAAAAAAGTTAATTTGTACTTAGGCCAGAGTGTTAAGTTTGTCACTCCTGTAATAATTATTTTGGTCTCTTATAAACGTTTACACTTGTACATGCACTATGACAATGCATTACATTTTGTAATTAAAGCAGCTACATCTGAACACTCCACAGGGCATGCAATATTATATAAAGAACAATAATGAACAAATAATAATAATAAAACATATGAACGTTGAAATCAGTTTCTTTGAAGGTATAACAGAGGCTCAGCCTTGGGTTTGACTGGCAGGTTTAATGTCCAGTCCCACCTCACATCTTGGTTTTATGCATTCTGATGAGAGGCCAGTGGTCTGATCGTCATGCCGTTTGATTTCCCTGGCTGGCTGTGATCCCAGCACCTCATTTGCACTGAGAAAAATAATAATGATGTACGTGTCCGTGCGTGTGACATGCATGCATGTGTGTGTAATGGGGGCACATACCACCAGGCACTCTCTCTGGCTCCCTAAGTACACCCATTATCATTCCCCCGCAAAACGGTAATCGATTTTTAAACCAGGCTAATTGGAGGGATGAAACCTGACGTTAACAGCTAATGATATCTCTGACCGTGCAGGTTTGATTGGAATATAGCGGGCGTGAGCGAGTCAGGCCGACACGCTCATTCTTGGTGTCAGGTCTAGCTGAGTGGCGCAGCGTGCGCTCACTCTGTCTGCCAGAGCCAATAGGGTTCAACACTTGGCTTCTTTGATCGGATCTTTTGAAGTGTCTGGAACAATAACGCTCATCGCTGGCAGTGCACAGGTCGGTCAGCCTTCTGCCGAGCTTGCTTGTCTTTCACCTCATATCCTGGACGTTACTGTGGACAGCGCAGTGCCCTCCTCACACCATCACCGCAGGGGGGTGAGCGGGTTACACCTGTTGTGTTCAGCGTGTGTTCAGAGTCTGCCTCCCTGAGCCTGCTTATGTGTACTGAAATCTTGTTGAGACAGCTGTCCAGGCACACACACACACACACACACGCACACACAAACGTGTGTGTTTGTGTGTGCATGTGCACGTGTGCATGGGCGTACTCATGCATACAGAATGTGCCTGCAAGTGTACTGTACAGTGCATATATGTATTCATTCATGTGCAATGTGCACGTAAATGAGTTGATGACAATTTGTGTGTGTGTGTGTGTGTTCCTCTCCGTCCTAAGGCCAGCACTCTGCACGCCTCTGCAATTTTGTTGCCCCCACCAACTGCCAGTTTACAGTCTGTGTCAAATCTTCCTGGTTCTCTATGGATATACTTAAACACACTCAGAGCATGACTGCAAAATTGAAGCCATCTGTCATGCATGTTTATGGGTCATGGAATGCCTCTGAGAAAAATATAGTTAGATTGTAGCGAGGAGAGGCACTCGCAACTTCAAACATCTCTAGGCTAAGCCATCGAAGCAAGACGGGTTATCAGTGAATGACATTGCACGTTGAAACTAATGTCTCAATCTGTAGGAATGGCATTTTCATTCCTCATGTTCAGCATCAGGTTTAAGTACCGTTCAACTGGGCACTCGAACAAATAGACAGCCGACAAAATAGCTTGGGAGACCCCCCCATCCCCCAAAAAACCTCATTCAAAACTCGAAGACCCTTGAGGCCACAGGCTTTCGGATCTGTTCCTTACTTCCACAAACACACAAGCTGAGTTGGCTGCTTTGTGGAGGAAGCTGGGCATGTAATTCTGGATGGGGCTGAATAGGGGTGTGAGCTCCAAGTCAAGCAGGGGCCTAGCTCTCCACAGAAACCCCCAACCACGTGTGTTTGCAATCAGAAGGACTCGGTCTGTGCAAGCACCCCCCACCCTCTTAATAACTAAATGCCACACCGGTCAGAGCATGCCAACATCATCAGCATATATGTCAGCCTATATATGACACACCTGTACTGTATGCATGCAAGACGAAACCAATCAATCTGCATTAACAGCAGAGATGCTGCCCTACTGTACCCACCTGGAGTTGACCATTGTGCGTCGTCAAGTTGGTGTTATAGTTCCAGCTGGCCAAGACGCTGAGGTACAGGACCTCCTCAGCCGTGTCGTTGTAATCTCTAACAAACCTTGATGCTTCAAGCTCGGTCTGGGTGTAATTCCCGGGGAGCCAGTGGGTTGGCAGAGCCTTGCAGAGTCCCAGAACTGGCAACAGGAGCACAGCTGCCCACAGAAACCTGGCCATTCTGCTCCTCCTTGTGTGTGGGTCTCTCTCTCTCCAACCCAAGAAATGGAAAACAAACTAAAGAAAAGAAAAAAGTGTTGGAGGAGTGGACTAAAAATACACTTTATCCACTGATGTGAGAGATCACTTTCCCCGGGGCTGTTCTTCCACTGTTCCCCTCCCAGCCTGCACAGACAGAGGCAGCCACAGCCAGCTCCTTTTAAACTACAGTACCAGTTTAACCCAGCCCACACTTCTCTGCAGCCTTCCCCTGACCACTTTATAGCACCGCACAGCCACCCCTATCCTCTCCACCTTCTTTACTCACTCCTTACCACCATTCTCTTAAAAAAAAGAAAAGAAAGAAAACACGTCCTAGGCTCAGTATTTGATTGGTCAGCGATACCTTTGATCAGATCCAAGTCTCAAGAACTGCAATGCTGTAGCTGAGAGAAGCAGTGACACAACATCGCTCCCTGTCTGCCTGGCTGCAGAGTGGCAGCTCCCCATGCAGTCACCAGCACTGGGGGGGACCTGGAGGGAGGCACTCCGCGCACTACGCTCCCTGCTCCTTCGCTTGGCTCAGCCAGAACTGAGAAGGGGAGGGGGAATTAGACAGACCGAGCATAATGACAGAGAGAAGGGAAAGGAGAAAGAGGCAAAGGGAAACAGATGCTTTGAGGAGAGTAAGCCGGACAGGAACTCGTCTTTGAATTATCTTTGCTGAAACCACACTTTTACTCATTCTTTCACTCTGTATTTCTCTCTCTCTAATCTGAGGGAAGATTGATCATCTTATCAAATGGGAAGAGTTTATAGGTCCCTCCAAATGATTTAAAAATGGAAACCTGCAGCCACTGCTGTTTTAAGCTTAGATTGTTGACAGTTCTTAATCTATACGAACGGGAAGTGTGTAAACTGTCAAATAGTGTAAGGATTTTACAAGCTGTAGAGGCTGTAAAGCGGTCTATAAAATATCTGGTGTTCTTGGAAGTCCGAATAAGCGCAATGAAGGTACTCTTCGGTAAGGAAATCTCAAAAGTTCAACAAAAGAAAAAAAGTACAAATTAATAAGCCTTTATTAGCCCCCCTTTTTTACTATTTCATGGTAACATTAAAACAATAAATGAACATCTTAAGGCAGAGCTGGGTCACAGGCTCACAGCCCACGCGCAGCAGGGCGTGGCCCATGTCACACAACATGCACATTTATTCTTTGAGATATTTTCAGCATGAACAGTCATATTAATAAAGGCTTTGTAACTCTTTTGCCAGAAGAGTGTGTGGTTTGGATCTTTTTTAATATTGGTCTTCGGTCTGAATTCTTACCATCTGCCCAGTGGATGGTTGTAGTCCAAACTGCACCACTGCATGTACTGAAGCTCATCATGTCAGTGGCTGTTGCACGGCAACTGCCAGCACACTATTAATTTCCATGGGGGGAGACTCTAAAAAGAAAAAGAACATGTTACTCAATCAGCATCTAGATGGTTTGAGTGTACCCTCTTTGAGAAGAGGGTATATTGTACTCCGTGGACCTGATATAGTAGTGCCTCGGCGTGGAAATATTGTCACTAGTAACCCTTGTATGTCCAAAACTGTTACTATTCAGGATTTGGACTAAAATAACCTTTGTTTCCAGTTACCAGTGTAATGATATACTGTATATAAGACCAAGGGTGACCAATTCTAGAAGTTTCCATATAAACCTTTGGGGTGGTGGAAATTTGAAAATTTGTTGAGTCACAGGCGCAGAGAAGAGAACATACATGCCAGCACACAGTGATGTGTTACACGTATATTCTGGAGTTTATTACACACAGAGAGTAATATATACAGTAGGACAATAAATCTATGACGTCCCTGGTAAATTATGGAAACAATAATAAGAACAGAATGAGAATGAACACGTATGCTTTCTCATATTATATTGTACATACAGTCAATGCCTCTCATACAGTAGTAGAAAATCATCACATCATGTTTATCTATATTCCTATGTGGATAGATCTGAGTGAGGCTGCTGAGGCCATACCATTACATGAAGTATTAAGGAATTTATTCATGACATTGAAATATGGAGATACAAGGTTTCTGTCCGACAGCAACAACATATGGAACATGTGTGCAGTGTGACTAGGGATTTGAAGTAATAATTGTTGAGTAAATGAAACAAATCCTTTGAGTTGTTCTCAATTCTGGCATGAACAATGGTATGTCATCCCACAGGAATTTTCTCAGAGAGGTTTCATTACAGTATCGTACTGTACAGTATGTGTGACGCAACATCTTTGAGGCAGCTCTCAAATGGCATGTTTGAAAATCCTACATTATTATCTCCGCCAGGCCGGAACAGCCATGTGGTGGGGATTATATTTTTGTCCCTGTTTGTGTGTCTGTGAGTAGCAAACCCCAGGCACCACTGGACCACACTCACAGCAGGCGGGAAAAGAATCGCCAACCCAAATATTTATAATCATTCTCAATCGGTCTCTCCACGTTCAACCTCACTTTCCTTTCTTCATTCTCATTCAATACAAGGCCTTGATGACTCCCAACCCCCATGTAACACAGGGGTTGACACTAAGGTCTCCGAGGTACTTGCTCATCGGGCAAGTCCAAGTCAGGTTCTACTTGCTCTCAGGTCATGGTCACTTGCCATCCCCGCTTTCTAATTGGGTGCTTTAAACATTTCCTTTCGCAGTCGAACACTGTTTTGTTTAAGTCACAATCAACTACAGTAAATATTCAACTTGCAAATCAGTGTAAATCAGTGGTTCCCATAGTGATCACAGACTCAGGGGTCTGTGACCACAGCAAAATGGACCTGGGAGAGAGATAAGAGAGATAGCTAGAAAGCCAGGGAAAACGCAGAGGCAGAGCGCAATGACCACCTTCAAGACAAATATAGGCTTATCTTGTGTTGTGTTATAGCGCACTAAGTCACACACTTGCCCGTCTACACTTGCCCGACCGTTGTTTTTCTTGCCCCAGGTAAGTGGGCAAGTGTTAGTGTAAAGCCCTATAACATGTCCATTAGGTACTATGATTATACTAGGAGGAAGATTATTTGAAAAAAAGCTATAAAGGAAGTGTTCAATTTAAGGGTGGTTAGGGGAAGCGTTTATTTGTGCTCGCTTGCTCTGCTCCCACAAGTAAAAAGCACGGAAATCATGCTACCCCATCTTCAAGCAGATCGACATGTCTGTTCATTCTAATCTAGACTAGATGCTCAGCATTATTACTGTCAGCTACGTTCTGCAGCCTGTCAGTGTTCAAACGATTCTGTGGACTGTACTGTGATGTGTTATCTTAAGCATTGAAAGGTTCCATTTTATGTTTGTGTGATAACATGCATTTTAGTCTCTGCTTGGGGCGTTGTGGCACCCTTTATATGAGCAAGATGATGTCCCGCCATGTATTTAACATACAGTATATATACAGATCACATTATATATTGTATCATCTCCATGCTTTTATTTTCATGTGCTGTGTTTTACAATTCGGTTCTGTGAGTAAAGTAATGACTCATACCAAAACAAACAAACGAGCTAAGGAAAGTTGTTGTTATTAACATAACTTCATAATTACAAGCAGACCTCAGAGACATTTGGCATAAGGAGGAGCATGTTGTTCCTAAAAAATGGAGAAAGTTGAAGAAGGAGGTAAACAGGATAAGAAATATAAAAAAAGATTGATCCCCTAGGGGTCTTCAATGTCTTCAGTGCCAACTGAGGCACTGCATATGGGCCCAGTGCGCGCTCTCTCTCTCTCTCTCTCTCGCTCTCTCACTCTCTCTCGCTCCCTCTCTCTCTCCCCCTCTCTCTCCCTCTCCCTCTCTCTCTCTCTCTCTCTCTTGCTCTCTCTCTCTCTCTTTCTCTCTCTCTCTCTCTCTCTCTCTCTCAAAACAAATATTAAATGTAAAATGTAGTTTAATTAGAAAAGAAATAGTTGCTACAAGCAAAGCATTACAAGATGCTTTGATTACTAAAATTGGTACAGTAAAACAAAACTAACCATGTTATGTCAAACACTCATTTAGCCCTACAAATAATATTTTACATGTTACTGTGGATTAATCTTAACCTGAGAAATGCACACCAGTGCTGTCTTCAGAATTGGCGCCTTAGCTGTATTGTATGTTGACTTAAATGAATTCTGAATGGGACATGACTTCCTGCAAATGCTGTTCTTGCAAGCAGATTTCTTTTTCTCTTTGGGACATAGCAATATGTTTGGGTTTAGTTTGTGATTGCATTAACACCCACATGATTTACATTTTCATCTCATTTCTACATTACTGATGGCATTGATGATTCCATCTCCCCGCAAGGCATTTATTTTTCTACACGATTTTACTTAAAATTTTGCATATACCATATATCTCACACAAAAGAAGGATCCTTTGTCCTAGGACTCTTTTGGGACCTAGGTGATAAAAGAGAGTGACATAAGAGTGTTATGTGCATGGCGTAACAGGAACACAAAAAAACTAGCAAGATGTAATCCTGTGGAATTGCGAGTGTGGTTGTCTATCTCTATAGCATGCGCGCAGTGGTGGTGGTGGGGGGGTGGGGTTACAGGGGGGATTATCACCCTCGGTTTTATGAGGTGGGGGGTTATCCCCTCCACCTTTGAGCGGAAGAAAAAGGGAAAAAAGGCAGCAATAGTTAGCAGTATACTGTAGTGTTGAGTGTTTTGCGTTCACATCTGTGTAATTTTCCTCAAAAGTGGAGGGGAAATTGTGAAAAGTGGAAGTGTATTGTATTTTCTGTGCACGCTTCGCACATAACCCCCAGATCTTCACCATACTAATGAAATGCTCTCTGCACCCCTGATTCCCCTATAGGAATATTGTTCAATTAGAACAAGAGTTCTGAAATGACATGCCAAATAGAGGGCAGAATAGACTTATTATTGAACAATTTGAACAATTTTAAACAATTTAAAATGTTTCAATGATTTAAGTGCTGTGCTGTAGTGCAATGACACTACAACCACACAGGCAATTAAAAAATAAAAAAAGAGACAGAGAGCTAGACAACTGGAGTGGCTTGTTCTTGAGCATTAGGCCCAAGTCCTCCCAGCTGGCACTGACGATGTGTGCACTGCCCTGCCAATCAATGTTCCCCAGGTAAGCACAAGGGCACTGAGGGCCCCTGAACCTGACTCACACTGGTTTCACTGCAGATAAGGACTGCTTGTCTTGTGGATCTGATAAACATGTCATTGTGATCATGCCACATTTGTTGGTGTTGGACTTACGACTACCTTCAACTGGCTCTCACTCCAAATAGTATTGTGAACGACTTGTGGCAGTGCACACCCCGACACCTGTTAAACACCTACTGTAAACCGCATACAGTACTTCATTGTCCGAATTCCTCACAATAGACTGTAATAGTCCCCATCCTTTCCCCTCTATTCCTAATCTGTTCAAGATCACATAGATCTGACCCTCGACTCCATTCAACCGAATATTTCTTCATCCAAGTCCTAATTGCCAAGGTCATTGTCACATCAACAAGCACACAAATAGCCTGATTACTGTGAATAATCAGGTTATGTCTATAATTCGATTGAAGCGTGTGCATGCATATCATTAGAGTGATTACAGCAGTAGCCGTGGTTTGCATACTTGCAAATGCAGTTACGTCTTACGTCTAGACATTCAAACGTGTACATTAAGAAACACTTATTGTACATTAAGAAACACCTTAATATACTTAACATTTAGTCTCTTGAATAGAAAATGTGAAAGCAAAGTCTTGGGAGATAGTAAATGTGGAGGAATGACAATTTCATCTGTGAAAAGTTGTGTGCATGACTTCCACCACAAATATGACTCCAATCAGCCTGGTGAGGCTGCTACAGTATAATTAAAGGTCAGCGTTTTAACTTTGAAAAGTCACCTTCTATGTAGCAAATTTGAATGACAAAAACACTGCTACAGACGGTCCATCTATACCCACTCTAAAAATGCCACTCACGGACTGCTAATGCCAACATTCTGAAGCTTTTCTACTAACCATTGGGCCAACCAAAGAGCCGGTTGATATCGCATTTATCGCATTTATGGCTTTATTATCTAGGGGCACGGGTGACACACATGAACCAGTGATGAAAGCAGGGTGCAGTTACACAGGTTACTTATTTGATCTATCATCATTATCTCAACACTTAATGTACCATTAACTCTATCTATGATAGATAAATACATCAATCAAAACATCGTAACCTGCCCTTTAATACTTCTAAAGGTCAAACATTTTTGCAACAACCAGATTACAGTCCATTACAGCTCTGGTGATTGTGTGGCTGGGAAATGAATAGGGATTGAAATGATTCACATGTCTATAGTGTATGCCTGGTTCAGACTGTGTAAATTCAGAAAAAAAAGAAAAAAAGAAAAAAGAAAGATGATCATAAAAAAGTGACCAACAGCAGCAGGTTGAGAAGAGGGTTATTCTCACGAAGCAAGATTTCAACGTGCAAATTTTCAAAATGCTTTTTTTGAAAAATTTCTTTTTGAACCATTATTAACAAGATCTTAACTATATTAAAACAATATTTTGCAAATATTTAATGACAATTTATCACCTTTTTTAGCATATTTTCAAAAATTTGTCCAGAAAAATTCTCATTACCGCAACAGTTTAAAAATGGCCATAACTTTAGGAAAGATGATCATTTTGATTTTTTTAAATGGATTATTAACAGTTATGCACAGTTAACTTAAACTGTAAAATAATATATATATTTACATTTTCTTTTTTATCAGAATTTGACACATTTATCTCATTACCGCAACAACTTTGATAATTTACAACCCAATCTTTGAGATATTTCCTTGAAATCTGAGTTGTTTTCAAAATGATATGGCAATCCTGAAAGAACATATTACATAGATTCTAGACATGTATTTAGCAACAGATCTACATTTTGCATGTGCTGAAAAATTGTTAAATAAACACCTGGTTGCGGTAATGATATGTGTGTTTCGGAAATGAGGTTGATGATTGCGGTAATGATAATTACCATATAGTAGTATAGTATAGTGTAGTTAGTATAGTAGACTGAGGTTTGTTTAAACATAAAATGTGAATTTTGATTTGGCAATGTATTTATTATGAATAATAATAACATGCTAACAATGATTCAAACTGCTCACAACTCAGAACATGCACACTATTTAAACTAATAGGCTGTTAGAAAAGAACACACAACCTTTAAGACCACAACCATTAAGTTCAAAAGAGAAGTGGCACTCTGTTTCATTGGTATTGAAAATAGCAGATATATCAGCACTTAACATATTTACAACCTCAGAATGACAAAAGACAGTAGCAATGGCTGTGACAGAGGCAAAGCAGTGGGTGTGAACTGTGGGAAAGTTTGGAGAATCCATAGAGAAGGACTTTCTAGCTACCGGTAAGCTGATTGAGATTGAAGATCTTGTTTCACAAACTACTATTATTTGGAATCACTGTTACAAATCCCTGAAGAAGGCAGGCCCTTTTTTCAAGTTATTTGAAAGATGATTGGCAGCTCCTGCCCGTTGTTGCTGCGGATTGGTCAGAACTATATCCAGTCCATGTCTTTGCAGATTGTGAACTGGTGGAGTCAGGCTACATTTGGAGCAACAAAGTGTTTCTGGAAAACCATCCAACACCTCAGGAAGGGAAAGCAGTGAAACAAAGCTGTGTACAGCAAGGATTGGACATTGTCAACTTAGAATAAGGAAGTCATTGAGTAATGGAAGGAACACTTCAGGAACTCCTGAAATTCTGAAGGCTTGGATGTTGAGGGCCGGTCTTGGTTTCTTAAAGCGTAGCACTACTATTCCAGTCTGCCCAAAGCAAGAGCTGTGTCAGAGTGTTGGGCAGTAAGACGCTTTTGTTTCGTGTGGGGGTTGGCCACTGCCTTAACTTTTCAACTATCCGGCTTATAATATTCATGGATGGACAGGATCTTGAGACAGTCATGGACAAGAGGGTATACAGTTTGGGGAGCTATGGGTTGTTTTACTGCTTTTTTCAAATGATGTGGTCCTCATGGCACCATCAGCCCTACACCTTAAGCTCTCACTGGAGTGACTTGCATTTGAGTGTGTGCCCACTGGGGTGAGGATCAGCATCTCCAAATCTGAGGCCATGGTTCTCAGCAGATGTAAAGTATCCCAGGGTCTTATTTACAAGGGGAGGACGGAGTATAGATCAGCCAATCAGAGTAGCAAGAGCTGTATTGCTCACGTTGTTTAATAAAGAGAGAGCAGAGTAAGTGCAAGTCCAGTTGTGGGGGATTATATCTCCACACTGGCTTAGGAACAAGCTTTAAATGTTGCTCTGGAAAGGGAAGTATGGACTCTGAAGATGGATGGAAGGTGGTTTCCTGATTAGCCAATCTAAACCTACAGCTTCAGGGATTTGTTTATGCTATAAGTCCCTACTTGGCCACAATGTTCGTTCAGTTTGTCAATAATGTTTTTACTAACGCCTACTAACACTATCATACCAATGAAGCTACAGTGTAAGATGGAGTGTATCAGATCTTCTCAGCTGGGGCCAATTATTTGGGAGCACCTGCTCAGTAGGACTTGAATAACACTGCTCTGTATTGCATTTTAAATTAAATACATCCTACCAACCAACCAGAAAGCAACTGTCTACAACTATCTCATGCTAGCCCAATGGTTGTGGCAGTGTAAATACAACACATTCTCTAACGTTTACCACCGACAGTCACCTGTGATTGGAAAATCATGAGTTAACAGTAACGAATATTAGAGTGGGGCCCATAGGCTCCACCCAATTATTCTGTTTGTGTCCCTTGTATGCCCACAGACGGAGTTCTTTGTGAGGAATGCCCAAACATGGAACCTATAGATGTCAGAAGAGTTCAAGTGATAGAGTAGTGATCAGGTCCAGAGCCTGGGCAAAGGCCTTTTGTGGCGTTTCTGAACAACCGTGGGTCAGACCGTCACCTAACACTGTACCCTTTGTGGTGGGGTGGAATACATGTGTCAAATTTGGGTCATGGGGTGAACGGTTCCTGAGTTATGTTCATGGTGTATGTGTATATACAGCTGTACAGAGACTTGGTGCATTTATATTTAAAATACACTATGATCCTTGCAAAAGCCACTGAGAGTCCAACAGAAAAGTATAATGTTACATCTCATTATGGCATGCATTTTGCTAAGATGTCTTTAAGAAGAATGTTTGGTGCTTCCTTTGCCATATTATAAATTGATTATATTAGTGCATTGTAGTGGCTTATAATGTATTATAGGCCATTGTCTTCACTAAACAAGTCAGCAGATTGATCTCCGAATTTTGACAGCCTAGTCTTTGCTCTAAAACTTTCTTTTTAAGAAAAAGGGAATGCATAAAATATCTAGAATTAATTAATAATACTAGAATTATTTTTTGATCATTATTACATATATTTATGATTAAAAATATAGTCTGACCTTATTAAATTCTCATTACCGAAACAGCCATTCTCTCTACCGCAACTACTTAAAATCATTGCGGAGTATGAGAATGGGTGTTGCGGAGGATGAGCAACTTCAGCATTTTTTGCTCATAATAGAGAAGCCATGATGGCTGAGGCATTTTTTATTCAATGTACAGCACTAGACATTAATAAAGTATATTGTCACCAAAAGAAATCTTTCTAACTATTATCTAAATGTGGAAAAGTGCCTGTTTTGGTAATGATAATCAACAATGCGTTTTCAGACTTTTTTAACAGAGATTTTAACTTTGCACTTGATGAATGTAAAGTGATCTGCTAAACGTTTAGCCATGTTGAATATACTGTCAGATGTATTAAGTTGCTCAAAATCAAAATTTATTTGCAATTCTTTGTTTGAGTTTAAACAGCCCTTCAAAAACATTGCGGAGGATGAGAAATTTGCATGTGGACATGATGTTTTTTCCCAATATATATTTAATTGAAATATGTTTTTTTCAAATTATTTCAATTTATGATTTTAAAAAACAGAATGAATAATTTGAATTTATTTTGAGCAAAATCCATAAAGGTTATCCAATAAAAAATCCAATCTAAACACCACTAAAATGACTGCGGACGCATTGCGGTAATGAGAATTTCAGCTAAAAACGCATAAAAAAACAATAATAATGAATTTTCAGATAAATATAAACCTCTGAACAAGAAAGAGAAAAAAATTTTAAAATGGTAATTTCATTGTATTATAAAGTTGTGTTTTTGATGTTGAAATGTTCACGGACATGCAATTTCATGTTTCGTGAGAATGACCCAAGAATGTCATAGCCTGGCTGAAGCCCTAAAGCAGAACATGTTGTAAATGTGTTAATAGACAGGAATTGGGTCCAAAGTCTTTGGTACCAGCCAATAGAACACAAGTGTCCTGCTCTGCGTGTGTGTGTGTGTGTGTGTGTGTGTGTGTGTGTGTGTGTGTGTGTGTGTGTGTGTGTGTGTGTGTGCGCGCGCGCGCGCACACGCAAGAAACAGACTGTCTAAATGAATAAACAGGCTTCAAAAGATGCATAAAATTCTAAAGTACATATTTTCCAACAATTGCAATTAGCCTTTCGCCTCCGGGTCAGAGTCAGCCATAGATCGCATTTGGCCCCTGGGCTGTGTAATGCCCAGGTCTGGTATATATGTACTTTTACGTTTGTGTGAGTGGGAGAGTGTCCATCCAGTTTAGCCTTCCTGTACACACATAACAGCATTAAATTTAATTTGACACCCGTAATGGCAGTCTGAAGTGTGGTGAAGCTGCGATGGCCTACAGTATCCAATCTCAACAGATAAAAGAGGCATATGTTGTCCACACCACTTGATATGGGCACAGAGTTAATTTGTGTGCTAGTAGTGGTGCACTAACGCACTTGTTGCAAACGCAGGTCACATTTATTATGAAATCGTACATTTCCCGTCAGTCAGTCTCATTGTGTTGGTCACCTCATGACATCACGTGACATCCTCAGGGATGGAGAGCCTTATATAGACAACACATAATTCCATCCCATATGTTGATTTGAACCTTCATTCCATTCCAAAGTGCCAGTGCTTGCTCAGCAGAATGCCATCACTCAAGCGGATGCATGCAGGTTATTAAGAAAAGTTTGAGGACAGGTCCTGTGAAGGTATTCCATGAGGTCCCATGCATTTAATAATGTGGCAAACTAAACAAAGTGAAGATTTTGTATTTTCTTATACAAACAGCCCAGTTGCCCACTAAAGCTTTGCGTAATGTTCCATGGAAGTGCATCAATGTTGTTGGTTACTGAGAAGTCTGAGGTAGGAATTGCCACAAAAAGGAAGTTATATTCTCAATAAAGCTTGCCTGATTTAGCCGCCATCATTCCTTGGTAATGACTGTGGCCATATAATAGGGTCATCATGTGTCTACTCTACTATGTCTATAAGTATCACTTAACCCAAGTTTTATTGGAAGGTTATATAAAGTAACAGAATGGAATAAGGGCAACCATGGTGGTCCCCAGGTTTATTAACCTTCGTTAGGGTGGTGGTCCCTGGTTTGGGTTCATAATCACTTACGGTCAGAATTTGAGGTTAGAGTTATGCCTGATTTTTGTTGCGTGGCACCAGTACATAAGGAGGTTTTATGCATGCAAACTTCATACACCAATTAACAGGTAAAATAAGCATCAAAGACGCTTTTCTACAAATCAAATGTCATAAATAATTTAACAATTTCCTGCTTTACAGTCAAGTAAATAAATGAGTTTGTCTGGTGTACTTTCTAAATCTGTTATTGCAATGATGAGTTGTGTGGGAGGGATAGGTACCTACTATATAAGCTTGTAGCTTCTTCTGCCTATTCTCTTTGATGGTGAAATCTTATTATCTTTGTTGTGATATTTTTGTACCTGAAACTGAAAGATGATCAATGACATTCTTCCAGTTCATCTTCCCATTATTAGTAAATCTACAGAAGCCATTGACACATTCTGATAGAAGCATCATGTTAATAAAATGTTCTTAGTGTTATCTCAAAAGTAAATATCTATTCTGTCAATATACTAGAGGTCAACATATTAATATTTAAACTATACCTAATCGTTTTAGTGATGTGTGCTATAATCATGCCTGGTTTATGAGACTTATATAATTTTATTTGAAGTCACAATTGAGATGAGGCCTTTTAAAGTCAAATGGCTGGTTAAGAGCTTACAGTACAAAGCTCTGAGGCAAAAACAAGCTCATAAAACAGCAGTGCATTATGTTTCTGCCAAGGGTGCAATAATACAGTACAATATGCCTTAATTTTATTTCACAGACTGTGCTCTCAGGTGATTTGATTTATATTAAGAACCAGCTTTTACAGAATGTTAGAATGTTACTTTCACATTACATAATGGTGTCACAAGAACAGGAACTGCATACTGTATATTCCCCAAGAGCATATAAACAAGTTCTAACTGAATAACAAGCGAGTGAGTGATTATCCTGGTTCCTGGAAAGCAACTTCTAAATGAAGGGAAGCATTCTGTGCCAGGCAAGCACATTGACACATAATGGGAGACAAACTGGAAACTGGAGAGCAAGCTGGAATGGCTTATGAACAAACCATATTTTTTGAAAGATTGTAACCTTTGTCATAATAAAGGCATCCCACATTTTCTGATCCGTTGTTTTATGATGTGCACACACTGTAATGTTTTATTGCAATCATTTAAATATCTAGATAGTGCTTGTGATCAGCAGTTACTTCTGCTTCTTGCGTCCAACATCCAACTAATAATTTCCAATGTACAAAATACCTTGACGCAATATATTTAATGTACATCTCATCATATCATCCACTGATTAGTTCTTATATTTTTTATATATACTGTATATAATTTATGTTTGTTTTTTGGGGGGCGGAATGCTGAAAAACTACAGCAAATGATATCCTAAACTCTCCACTTTCCATATATCAGGCCTTCGCAAAATCAACCAACAAGACAACATGCACAGTATAAATCAATAAACACAGGTGGACCTTAATCGGCCATATTCTCAGAATGGACACCAACAAAATCTCAAGAGTTGCAATACACTGGACCCCAGAAGGCAAGAGGAAGAAAGGTAGGCCAAAAATGACATGGCATACAGTAGGATGATCAAGAAGGAGCTCCAGCAACAACATCAGAGCTGGGGAACCATAGAGAAGAGATAGATGCAAGTGGAGAAGCTTTGTTGCTGCCCTATGCACCAGCTGGCGTAATAGGGATAAGTTAGTTTATGTTATTATTAATGTTGCCTAATAAAGTGTTCATTTGTATTTTGTCTTCACGATTTCACGTATATGATTTTTTGTATTCACGTATATGATTTTATTTCATGTTGTATATTATGTAATCTGTCTTGTAAGGACCTTGGGTCTAAGCGTACACTATGTTTAGTGTTTACTTGATCATTGTGTGTAAACTGTAAAAGTGTCCTGCAAGTCTAAATGGGATGGCCTTCTTCGGAAGCATGCCACTTAACCCATTCAGGCCTAACCTAAGGTTTCTGAAAAACTTGAAATATATATGTATCAGCTTCAAAACAAGTTATGTCTGGAATACTGTACATACTGTACAGAATCCAAATATGGATTCCCGTCTTGAAATTAAAGAACAAATCAGTCAATCAATTAATCAAGTTCATATTGCATGTAGACAGTGTACGGTTCTTTGTGTGCACTTTATGAGCATTTCTGAGCACTATGAATACAAAAATATATACCAATAAAAAGCAATAGAGGTAATAGCAGGACTACAAACTCACAAGTCAGAATGTTTCTTCTACACTGGACTATAGTTGCTACTGAACTGAACAGCTTTTCTATTTGTGCAATAAAAAATATATTTACAGAATAAAGTTGAAATATTGGAGATAGGTTTCTAAATTTCCTTTACAGCAAGGGAACAAAAAGTGTATGTGCATATACCTGGAATTGCTGGACAGACAAAGTGATGTAATGTCTGTTGCTTCTTAAATTCTTAAGGTTGCTGGGGGAACTTACTTACTGAAAGAGGAAGTGACCTTTCCCTTGTTGACATCCCAGGAGATAAGGTGTGTGGAAGTAATCGTTATTTGTGTGGAACAATGACTAAATAGGTAATTGATGGTTCCAAATGGTTGCTGTGTGCACGTAGAGAGGCTGATGTAATAGCTAAGGGGGGGGATTCACACTAGTACAGTACAGTGAGCGTGGAATGGCTATACCTTCAGGCACATTTTCATTGAACCCCTTACGTATACACATTGACTGGGGTACCCCAGAGGTCTATATTTGGCCCACTCCTTTTCCCCTTTAAACCAAACATCTTCATTGAAAATAACTGATCTATGCTGTTCTAACATTCTGCCCCTGCGGGAAAAGGACATGAAGACTGGGAATGGGACCAGGCTGAGTTTAAGGTTTGTTGAGCTCTCGGGTCACTGGGCCGAGACCCAGAAGGCCCGTTCACTAATCCACCCCTGCTAGCAATACATAACAATGACCCAACAAGGCATCCAACTCATATACACATAAGGGGTGATTGCAAACAAGATACAGCTGGGGCAGACAGTGCCATAAAACTGCCTTAACTAGACTAATACATTTGACTTTACAAGTAGAGAGAGAGTCCCGTCTAGGTGGAAATCAAACCTTTTGTCCAGCATGCATGCATACAGCAGAGCCTGTGTCGTGCAGCAGGCTGTGTCCTAACACAGTGGTTCTCAAAGGGAGTGGTTTGGCACCGCATCCTTGAGGAGGTTCCAGGGAGCCCCCAGCAAAATGTATCCTGTAATGCACAGTAAACAGAGAAAATGACACTCAAGGCCTTAATAACTCTTAACATATATAAGCAATAACATTAGCTTAGCTTGGCTTAATTACACATATATAAGCAATAACATTAGCTTAGCTTGGCTTAATTAATGTTCACACAATACATTTCAGGCTACACAGTCTCCTGTGTGCCCCACTAGAGAGCGCCTATAGGTCAGATTTAGGTCATGTTCATTTCAAATATGGGGTAGCAAACTGTATCCTGCTTGTCTATGAGTATACAAAACTTGATCAAGCAGAACAGAAATCATTTAAGCTCCAACCTTATTTTCTGTCCATCACTGCATTCTAACTGCACAAGATTAGTATAGTAAACTGGTGCTAGGGTTCAAACTTCAATCATGTACAGCAAAAGTGTAGGCACGTGTGGCTGACAGTGAGTGAATTTAACATTTGCAAATTTGCTAATGAAGAGTTCTTCACACATAATGCCATTATTGCTAATGATATGACCTTTACTATGACTCTGGATGACAGAAGAGAAAATTAACCGCACGTCGCACACCATAAACAAATAAAAGGCTAATTGCAGGAAGCCTTATCTCTTTTTAATGAGTAGCTAAAGATCTTCATGCTTCTCTAATATGAGTCATAAAAACAGAGATAAACTAAATGGCAGATAACATTCATACTGTTAGGCAATGTTGATTGTGTTGACTAAAACTATAACAAAAAATGTCTACCTTTTTTCACTGATATACTGCATATAAGGTTATCAACAAGGAAATCATACGTACTGTATGTAGGATTGCAACCTGTATGGACAACCCGGTCAAACCGGCCTAAATATTAGCCCCCATTAGTTAAAATGGGGGAGTGAATAGGGCCAAATCTTAAACAGATGAATATTTCCATAGCCGATACTCCCTGCCCAAACAGTCCATAGCTGCCAAACAGTCCATAGCCACATCCTTCCACCCCAAACAGTCCATAGCTGCCAAACAGTCCATAGCCACCTCCTTCCACCCCAAACAGTCCATAGCTGCCAACAGTCCATAGCCACCTCCTTCCACCCCAAACAGTCCATAGCCGCCAACAGCCCATAGCCACCTCCTCCCAGCTTAAACAGTCCATAGTCTCCAAAGAGTCCAGAGCCGCCCCCACCAGCCCAAATAGTTAATAGCCACCAAACAGCCTATAGCTGCCTCCCACCAGCCCAAACAGTCTATGCCCTGTAGGAATCCAAACCAATCAGTCAAAGTTATACAGTATACCATAGTAGGTAATACAACGATCAATCTCACTGACTTGGTTAAACATTTAACAAAACTGTATACAAGTATATCCACGCATGTTGTGAATGAATGTAAGCTTATATCAATAAACCAGCGGTGGACAATAACATACTTGATTACTCTGCCTTCTTTTTTAGGGAGGGGGTCTACATTTTGATATGATAGATCATTGGCATTGAAAAGAAAATATACTGTACGTTGGAAATGGAATTTGTACTTTTAAATATATACATATACATATTTATTTATTTACTCATATTTATATGCATAAAGCACTACCTTTTGAATAAGTACTCAGTACTGAGCAGTGCTATTTCACTGTGCGACTATCACGTATACGTGTAATATTTGACCAGACGTATCTATACTTTGACTCAATTAACAGGGTTAGATAATTGTCCATCAACCATGATACTGTACTAGGTGAAGAGAGCAATTGACTCAATGGGCAAAAGGTGCACTTGAGCCATTAACATGTGATTTTACAGTCTTGTTGACACACGTCAATGAGCACAGGCATAATCATCAAGGATGGTAGTGACACTTTCACAACCATCTTATCAGAACAGACATTAAAGCTGCAGCAGTGCTTTCTGCAGCTGACAGGAAGATCCGTACAATATGCAGGAAAAGGGAGACCATTATGTTCAAGTGTCCCCAAGGTGATATGATGGTTAAAATTAGCCTGATGACAGAACAGATGCATACCAATGTTGTGTACATGCAAAGAATGTGATCCCATTAGTTCTGTAAACACTGTCTAGGGAAAAGCTCTCCAGAGATAATGGAATATATCCGATATTACACCCGCATACAAATAGACTGGGCAAATCCTAGAACAATGTTATAATTGGCACAAGCAAAGCTTTCTTAGTTTAGCCTAATGTTTGTTCTTTTTCTTTTTTTTACTTCAAATGTAGTTCTACTTGGGCCATTGTTATATTGTGCATATTTAGAGATCATTTACATATTTGGATAAATACGGGGTGTCAATTCTAGTTTTTGCTAATCTGCTTATGCATTTGTTTTATTATTCCAAAGAAACCCTAAATTACACCATTGTCAATGCACACAGACACGGCCCAATGGACACACTCCACATGCTCCACTTCTCTTCTCCCTTCTGGACCCAAAACTATGGAATGCACTTTCCATTGTAATCAGAACTCGGTTTCTGCTTCCACCACCATCTGAATTCAGACTCCATCTTAGCCCTTGCAGTAGTACTTGCCCGCGACCTCCTATAGGCATATGAAAAGTCTTAATTTATGTAACTTAAATTGCATTTTAATGGATACAGATAGCAGTGTTTTAGGGGGAAAAGAATACATTCATCCCATCTCCTGTTCATCTGTAATTGCCATTTGAATTCAGTTTGCATGGTGGGCCAACACCATATCATTTAGTGAGGCTTTGTCAGACATTCCTGTGACCCGTCTACGCACAACCGGTTGTAGACGGATGTCAGACAAATGTCTCCGATCCACTGCTTACTATGCGAAGGTGATCGCCTCGAAGTCTCTGCTATGCCTTGGGGATGCCTCGACATCACTACGATGCTTGCTTAGCTTTATTGGCTATGCACAATCGCATCACACTGCCCCTTTGATGTAGCCTGATTGTCAGACTCTATGGGCTACCTTTGATGTTGGATTGATTGTTAAATAGACTATACAGATTCTTTACTGTCATGTTCTTAGCTTATGTATATTTCACAATAAAACTAATCTGTATATGATGTTTTGCCATGGTTTCTATTTTGTTCATTCCTTAATGTAAGACCCTCTGGATTAGGAGCGTTTGCTAAATGCCTAAATTGCATGCATTTATGGTATAATTATTTCCACTTATTTGTTATCCAATGTGCATATTATTATGTGCACTGTACACATACTGTACACAATGCAGATGACTGTATTGTGATGGCCTTTTATAAAATGATGACTTTTTATAAAGAAATTATTTTTATGTGGTTGTGGTATTTACTATGTTGCCTCTGTAGTGATGAGTTGAACAGTCTCAGCAATAATACCATTTGTAAAAAGAAGTGCTTGAAATAACTTTAAATGAAAAAGTAGACTACCATGTCTCAGTCATTACATGTTCTTATCTATGACAACCAGTCCATATATCCCAATTCTTACAAATTATTACACCTAATATATATACAGTATATATATATTAGGTCAAGGTCAACTGAAAAAAATGTTGTTGACTTAATGGTACGCAAACATGTGTGTATGCACGCACGCACGCGCGCGCGCAAACACACACACACACACACACACACACACACACACACACACACAGACACACACACACACACACACACACACACACACACACACCAATACCACATTTAGTTCAGCCTTTGATACAGGATATCCTTGAATTAAACAATGTTGATGATGTTTAGGATGTTTACTTAAATTGAATATTCGGTCATTATAATCACATTACATGTCTGATTGTTTAAAATTAGAAGCAAACTGTGAAGTTTTGTTGAGGTTGTTATAAAAGCCATCTCATCTTACTGCATAACTAGCAAAATCTATCCGGCTATGTTTTGCTCACTTCATCATCAGTCAGTGGTGGACGCGTTATACACCAGTACTTGAGACAATATAGATTCACAGGCCTCAGGTTTTTGAGTGGTGTAAACACTCCTATAGACAGCCATGTGTGTTGCTGTGTCCCTGCCTCTGTACCTGGGTCTGCACCAAAACAGCGTTATAGCATTTGTTCACCACCAGCCAGGTGTCAGTGTTGCACAGCTTAACGCACACGCGCACACACGCACACACGCAGACGCACACACACACACACGCCAGGGAGCTTTATACAGCAGGTACAGCATAGCATGCTATAGAGGCATAGTGTCGACGTGCTTTGATCTCGTCGCAAAGTGGGTGCCTCTGGTCTATAGGTTCCAGACATGCAGACCATGATTGGAACCATTCCATTAAGATAGAATGAGCATGTCCACGGTCCAATGTTAGAATGGGAGTAAACTGAAGTGTCGCCACACTCTTACAAGGTCACTCTGGCACGGCACCACTCACTTGACAGGTTTGATTTTCCATCAACCCTACATTTGTCACTACAAATAATATTCCTTTTCAATATGCAGTAAGCTTGCACATTTTCAGTTTGATTTGAAATAATGTAATAATTGAAAATATCACCTACTGTTTTCCTTTCTTGAAAATGTATTGGGTTAGGGTTATTGGGAGTCAAAAGCAGGCCTACAATTCAACTATATGCTACAGATACACAAAGAAACAGTTCTAGAACTGGTAAATCTGTACTCACTGTCACCAGTCTCAGTCACCAACATGCACTGATCAATCACCATCATAGTCATTTTCAATTATCATAATTAACTATTTCACCGATGATAATCAGAATGCTTAACTTGTCCTCGCCGTAGATTATTTCGCCTACACTGACCTCTAGTGGCAATTCGAATGAAATTATTATTTCGGTTGATGCACAATCTGTTTGTTTAACTCACTTGTATAAATGAAACCTAAGGGTCCATTGGTTCCATCCTAACTATATAATTTTACACCATGGGGTTCCTTGAACTCCCTCAAAGCACATCTGGCAGACTAGCAGGGTCCCCGGACCCCACTTTGGGGCTATGGCTCTGAGGGCTACGGTGTTCAATCAGGCTTTCGTTGGTTTTCAAAGTGGGGTCCGAGGTCCATATCATATCCAGAGAGCCAGCAGGGTGGGACTCCATTATGACACACAAGGACGGACCCTTAAGGATAAAACATGTAGAAGAATTGTTATTTTGACCAACGTTTTGCCAGTTTATCTCTCAAAAATGCAAAATAGATATTGGGCTGGTATGAAAATGGTCGAAAACCACTGCTATAGAATAACTAAACATGCTAGGCAAGTAGCCTACTTGTTTTCCTAGGCACTATGTGATTTATTTACACAGACTGACACACGACATGTTAATGAAGTTACAACTGACCAAAATAAACATAGTTTGTCACCTGCCGGCGGACCATATTGTACACACTCCGAGTTATGGCCCGGGGGTGCTTATTGAGTTTAACTAAATGTTTAAGATTGTTTGAGATCAACCACCAGTGGTTCCTCCTCACCTGAGACGCCAAAGCTCGTAGCCTGCGGTCATTCCGCATTCAGCAGCAGCAGGTCCCTCCCTCCCTCCCTGCCACTGACTGCCTGCCACTACACTTCACTTCCCCACTGTTTTCACCCTCCCTGCGGACTATGAAGCGGTAGGATAGTTTACTACTATAGGGAAACATCATTTTCTTTGTTTTTAAAAGGTGTTAATACCTCAGTTCGCCGAGCAATGGCGGAGCAAACTAAAGAGTCAGAGCTGATTTCGCAAATACTACAAGAAGCACCAGCTGCGAAGAAAGGGCTAATCGACAACCACTGTAACCTGCTTAAAGTTGCAGATTACTGCGAGAATAATTATCTTCAGGTGAGTGACTTACATTTACACCTTGTGTTGTGAAGCATTGCAGTTAATTCATTAAAACCTTGAATAATTCCGGGTTGCAGTTCTGTCATAGCATATGTGCTGTTTTTTATTTTGGATTTGTATTTTGTATTACTACTATCTCATGGCTTACGATAACTTTATCAATATTGAACTGTAGGCTATTGAAAAGGTGACTTTCACAACAGGCTACAATGCGGTAACCATCTCATAATAACGATATAAATTATGGTACTGCCGGGACTTCTACAGGCAGAGCACTCCACTATTGAAGAGGCCAAGGCGTTGACCACTCAGTCACTGGCCAGTGTGACGTACCAGATCAACAGCCTGGCCACCGCTGTGCTCAGACTGCTGGATGCACAGGCCGTGCAGATGAAGCACATGGAGTCTTCTGTCAATATGCTTTCACTGGTGAGCAATCACAGTGCAAAGGAGGAATGGGAGCAGTAGCCCATCAACTTATAATTGTAATAAAAGTATCATGCTAGCTCAAAAATATAATTGAGTAAAGTGCAAAAGCCATTGGCATCAAAATGTTCCATTTCACACATTCAACATGTATTGACATATTTTGGAAATAGTAAATGCAAGCTCATGGTGCAATGTGCTGTTGTAGTAGCTTGTAGTGCACAAGTGCAGAAGTGTAGGATTGTTATAATGACATGTTGGCAGCCAACCTGTTGGTCAGAAAATGACTGTATTTATGAGTCAGTGGCAGGTATTTCATAACTCACTGCTCTGTCAACACCTCAGCTCCTCCACCTTGATGCTCCCTCCATCTTGTAACACGTTTATAGTAGGTATAGTACAGGTATGCACAATATTGAAATTATGACTGATCTCTGATTATTTGCAGGATCGTATCGGCCAATACTGATACCATTATGAGATGATGATGATAGATGTGACATTATTATTGTATCATCAATTTAGGTGAAAATAATCTGGATTATTCTGAGACCAATCCGTCACCAATATTCAATTTTTATGGCCGGCAAGGCATGGCTGATTTCGATACACTACCAAATTCAATTATATTTATATATATTATATATATATATATATTATATATATATATATATATATATATATATATATATATATATATATATATATATATATATATATATATATATATATATATATATATTATATGAGGCAGCAGCTATATACAGTGTATACAGGAACACCACACACAAACACCTGATATCTATAAGCAAAGTGAAAATGTGATTGGTCAATGGAGTAAAGATGATTAAAACTGTGGTCTCAACCAGACTGTAGCTATACATCATGAAAAAGTGGCCAGGAGAGAGATCGGAGCCAACACCACTGTAAAGAAGATGTCCCGCACCAAATGTATGGCCGCACCTAAATCTGGAATGGAGCCAGATGGCCGCTATGCAAGAGTTCCCATATCATACAATATTCTGGACAACATCGGACACTGCTTCCATCAGGTGAGGATTTTGACAGATCCTTGATTTAAGTTAAACAAATTTAATTGGTAGACTGGTAGGCGTTTGCTAGTGGGGAGATTTAAAACATCTTATTTATTAAAACAAAAATGATGTCATCACAAAGCATACTCTATAAAATACCTTGATAGTGCCACTTTGCACATCAAGCTACCGCTCACATTCATTTTCATCATCGGAATACTTTAGCACTAGATTTAAGATCCATAGCACGAGGCATTCTCTCTTGCACGCCACGGTCCCAGTTGGACTTCAGGCGTGATATATGGCCGACTATGGTATAGTCATAGATCAGGCACGTCTCCTTACCACCATTCATCTTCTTTTCCCCAGGTGCAGCAACCCAGACCGAGAGCTGGAACCACAGACAGCACGCAGAGTGCTGGGAGCAACTCTGGGTATGTTCAACTTCAAGGTTTCCTCGATGGGAATTTGGGAAACAAGCATTGCAGCAGTCCACACAATACCAGCAGTCAACCAGTGCTCATCATCGCAAAACAAAGAGTCATCACATATTGAACGCTGCTACTAGGTGTTATAGGCTGTCAGTTTTCAGTTTTTCTCTGGTGTAACATATTTTCTTCATGGTGGACTGTAGATGATACTCTGGCACTGTTGTACCCGCTGCCATATTTGCGTATCATAACTTTTTAGTTATAAATCTGAAATGTCTTTCCCCAATTTGAGTTTCATGAAGTGATACTTAGTAGTTTTACTACCGCATTGTATGGGTATTAAAATAGTGTGTCGTCTTCTAATTCTTTTAACGCTCTAATATAACCCAAGTATTTCCTAAGGGTGTACCACTGTAGCAGTAACCTTCATTTTCCAGTAATAAAAGTGTTATTGAACTTACTTTGGTGTGGGGGGATCACCTTTTGATGTCTGACTGCCATCATGTCATTTCAGCAGTCGAGTTCCAGAGCCAGTGCAGTGTCCTGTGGCTCCTCCCACTGTGCCTGGCGAGTCCATGTCCATCTTCACTGACTGCTACGGGTGAGAACAGCCTCCTCCCCGTTCCACTTCAAAAATCATAATCAAACAATTATTGTCAGATATGTTCATATAAGAAAATATGCTTGTTTAATCCCACCCCTGCACACAACAATTAAAGCATCCTTCCATACACTCACCATAAGAAACAAATAATTCAGAGAGTTTAGTCATATCACTTAGATTTAACCAATATTCATCATAGAATAATTATACAAGTGTGCATACAATATTTTACAATGGAATTCGCCACTGCTGCATATATAAACAATAACAACCCCCAATGGGGAACAGAGATAACAGAGCCTGCCGGTGGTGCTGGGAGTAAACATCACATAACAACCAGGAACATTTATGCAGAAGGAAGGCAGGAAGAAACATGTGGTCTACATGTAGGTGAGCTTAAATACTCTGCCCGGTTGGATCAATTCACGTGGGACTTGTACACGCTGAATACAGCCACATAGTAAGGCTGGCAGTGTACCCCCTTGAATACATTTACTGTATGTCTCTTGAGCGTAGCATGGTCACGCTTGAGTATATATGACTGAACTAACTCCGCAGGCTACGTATCATTAGTTCTTGTCCTGCTTATTGACAGTAATAGTATTGGTGTTGACGTGCATTCATTTTGTTTTGATCCATCCAGATCCAGCCATGGTATAGCAGTGGCCCCACCATCAGTACCCACCTTGCCATCCACCACCGGCTCACCTCCTCCTCCCGCCGCCATGGATCCGGGCCTTCCTGCCCCTCCGCCTCCTCCACCTCCTCCACCCTCCATGACCTCACCCACGGGCCTCCCACCACCTCCACCCCCACCACCCTTCAGTCCGTCTAATGGGCTCCCCTCTCCACCGCCACCCCCACCTGGAACCGGAGGTGTCCCTCCTCCTCCTCCACCGCCGCCGCCGCCACCCCCACCTGGTACTGGAGGGGTCCCTCCTCCACCACCACCACCCCCACCTGGATCAGGAGGTGTACCCCCACCACCTCCGCCTCCTGCTCCTTCATCAGGTGGTGTACCTCCTCCACCCCCACCTCCTCCTCCTCCACCACCACCGGTCCTACGATAGTGAACATTATGGTGTTAACCTCAGCATGTATGCAATTGGGTTAATGGTTTTGTATCGTGCTGCATAAGCAGCATGTGGAACATACATGCTTAAACAAACAGGGAGATAATTTGCTAAACATGAATAAAATGATGTGTAGGAAGAAGATATGTTATATTGGGCTGCTGTTGCATGAAACAGGTATCAAAGTATTGTTCAAGCAAATTCTGTTTTTTTTTTTCTGAAAGGCACAATGCCCCCCCACAACTCCCCTCAAAAGCAAACATTCTTTATGCAAGGAGTGCAGCCAGGGAGCTCCATTCTACGTGTTTCAACAGCACCGAGGCTGCATTCCTGAGCTACAGTACATGCTGTAACATGGACACACACCTATTCCGGTCCTTTTATTGTAATGGATGGTAATGTTATTTCGCCTTGTCATTACATTATTTATCAGTTTTATCGCCACATTTATTGACAGTCATGTACCATGTTTACCCCTACTGTATACTGCAACCATCCAAAGCCTTTTCACCTGGCACAGGCCCCTGTGATTCACACACAGTCCTGTGACAAAAACATTGTTGATGATACTGTAAATTGTTTGCATCATTGACTGTAACCCAGGTAACCTCTGTTACTTAAAAGGGTTGCAGAGTCTGTGGAACGCCTCATGTTGCATGTTCGTCTTAGAGTTGTTATTTAAGAGGCCCTAACCTAAAGGAAACATAAATGGATTTTTAATTGTGCTCAACTACAACTACACAAATTATTGTTTAAAGTAATAGTCCTCTATTGAACTGAATATTATGGCAAGCATTATTTGAATAGTGGAAATCATATGAAAATTGTTTAGTTTGTGTATAACCACAGGAGCTAAGTAAAAAAAAAAAACATCACTACTGCAATAGTTAGAATATTATGCCATTTGAATAAGAAAACAATTAAAATAATTTTAAACATTATTGAGCATCTTTGTTAATATGTCAGTAAGAAGTCCAGTAAAGTGCCCACAAAATGAGACTACCCGCAAAAAAATTCAGACATTAAGCAACTCTGACACATAATCACAGTGAGACACACACCCTGATTATTTCTCCATGGGATGTAAATAGGTTTGACAACCAAGCACAGAGATAGACTTGGGTGTGAAATTGAGCCATTAGATTTATGTGCACTGAATGTAAAGAGCTAGACACAATCTTCAAGTTACAAACTTCTGCCCGTATCAAACGAAAGAAAATAATTCCATGATCATGATTGAGCAAGTATCCCTTTGTTTCTAGACAGCAGTCTTTGAGGCGAATCAATTGAATAATTTGTCATTGTGACAACAAAATCACATTCACAGTAATGGAATTTGCAGAATATGGCATAGTAGATTTTTGCTATGTAGGCCTAAGTAAAACCACAATTCTCATTTCCTTTTAAGACTATCTTTGTGTATTTACAATGTTGTGTATTCTTTTCAATGTATAGTTAGTGTGCCATCAGAGACCTGTCTGTGTGTGTGTGTGTGTGTGTGTGTGTGTGTGTGTGTGTGTGTGTGTGTGTGTGTGTGTGTGTGTGTGTGTGTGTGTGTGTGTGTGTGTGTTCTTCAGGATATTAGTCCCGGGTCATTCAGGTTGGTTCCATCAAATTTCAGTATGACCCACCTATCAGAATATTGTACTGCACTGTGACCAAGAGCTGTGACTTTAAACTGATAAATAAGGCTATAAAACCTCTCCTTTGTGACTCAGATTTCCAAGAATACTCACTCAGGTTAAGAGACGTATACATGTTGAGATCTTATTTAACTAAGGTAAGATTACATTCACAAAGATTCACAATTTGTTGATTGTCTCATTTCTATTTCTATCAATGGTGTGTCAAAATGTCTGTGTTCAAAAGATGGAATGAGATTCTTCTTATTGTTATTATTATTATTTTTTTACAGGCTTATAGTTTATAACCTCAATTATTAAACTCAAATTCAGCACAGAACATTAAGGTACATACAAAAGATCATATTCTCATCTTCACCATTTTTTGTGAGTTATGTATAATTCTGTAGTTATATGAGAAAGTAGATAGTGTATTACGTGAATATTGTCTTTCAACATAAGGTGTTTACAGTATTTACGCACATGTTTCGAATTAGGCATTCAGAAGGACAACAAGCGGAAATTTCCAAATGTCGTTGTCTTTAACATAGCCATATCTCCTAAATTCGTTCTAGAATAATATTTGTCTGGAAAAGTTCAGTAATCACTACATTCACTTAGTTTACACTGGTTGTGGAACAAATGTAAAAACATTGTCTTGATCTGTGTGACATCAGGTCACACCCATTTGAAGAGCAGTATCATCTGCAATGACCAAAGTCTGCTGAATTTGTTCTCTGGCAATAATGTCATAGAGATTTGCCTAGTTAAGTATTACTATAATGGCTATAGTATAACCTCAGGCCGGGGTGATCCAAGGGAAAGCAAAGGGAAGTCTGATACGAGAACCAAGTTATCACAACAGAAGCCAACAGTTCCCCTTATTATTTTGTTAAAATGACAATCGTCACCAGCTGGAGCTGCTGTTCCTATAATTGTTTTTTCCTCTTCCCCAGTAACGTCAGCAACCTGGTTATAACTCTAGCCATGGGTCTCGTGATCAACGTGTGAGTATGGCTATAAAGCCACAGGTCTACAGTATACAACTATGAAGATGGTTTGGGAGATAACTTGTATTCGCCTGGAACTTAATCAAGAAATTAGATTTTGGAATAAGGAATAATGTTCACTCTGATATGTACAGTAATCTATATACTGTACATGCAAATGTGATGTTTAGGCTTCATTATTACTGAATTGCCCCTTTGTTTAAAATACAGGATTTTTGTATTTCTTTACTATATAGTTTTTATTATATGGTTGAGTTCTTTTTTTTTAACTGAACTGAAGTCTGAGGAGACCAGCCAAATGAATGTTCTAGTTTTTCTGTACAGTTTATGTTATGTAATAAAGTCTCTCAGATTCTGAAATGTAAAAATATTCCCCCAGAGTTCCCATCATGATGGTGTCCATACTCTGCATGATGATCATACTCTGCATGTACTTACATGCCAGGAAGCGTATGGCAAGGCTGAGTATGGAAAGCCATGCCACCGCGCCAGCACAAGCTGACAGGCCCTCCTCAATCTGTGTCATCAATTTGTCTGTTACGCAGGAAGAGGGCAACAGACACAGCAACAGACTCCCTCCTGGCTACAGCACAACAGACCACCCACCACCGTACTCACTGGTATGATGCTTACTTACCCTTCAGTGGTTCTTTATAGGGGTCCACCAGCGGATACCTGAGGTTGAAAGTCTATTGGAAAAAAAGAAAACACTACTGTATTTGCCATTACAATGAACTTCTGTACCCCATGCAGTTTGACCCTATACTGAGGAGCCCTCAGCCAAGGGAGCCACCACCCGCCTATGTGGTCCCTCTTCCTCCACCTACACCGCCACCACCACATAGAACTGGAGGTGTACCTCCACCTCCACCACCACCACCACCACCTCCAGTCCTACGATGGTGAACATTATGGTGTTAACCTCACCATGTATTCCTGGCCGGTATGAGATGATGACATAAGAAGAGTTGTTGGGCTGCTGCAGAAAACAGGCATCAAAGTATTAATTCAACCCAATTGTGTTTTTTTTCTTCTTCTTCTGCAAGGCACAACACTGCCCCCACGTCCTCTCAAAAGTGAACATTCTTTATATTAATTCGGGGGGTATACACGGTAGGCTTCGTCACCTTTCTTATACGTGTTTGTTGCGTCCTCTATTAGAGCTGGTCCTCCACTAGAGCTGGGACTTTAAACATGGCTGTGTGTCAGTCTGTCTGTCAAACACTTTGGACAACATAATTCGAAAAACAAGATACTGGCTGTATTGTCATGGAATTTGCTCTTTGGGCTTCTTGAATGAAGCTCCTATCGATTTTAACATGGCATTTCTAGAGGCTCTAGAGCCTCCTCGGCCAAATTTCATTTACGTTTGCAGTTTTTACTAAATGTGTTGATGTGATGTTTTGCTATGCACTTTGCAAAATGCAACATAACAAAACACCTATTATAAATGTCAACTATTCTGTGATTTAACATGAGGTTATGCAGTGTGCCCTGGTGGCTCAGGTTGTAATAGCGCATACTGTACCACTCCTCACAGCACCCCTGTCAGTTCACTGTCGGAATAAAAATAGAAATGCACAATACAATAATAATATCAAAGTTACACTGTTAACTAAAGGCAGAGGCATTGCTCTTGATATTTAGATTTCTTTTTAATGTCTTTTTCTATGAACATCAAAAATGAAAGTGCTCTGTAGTCAATTAACTACATCAACACACTGGGAGTGTCATCAAAGCACCAAAGTATTTTCTCTATTTTATATATACCATTTGTTACAATACAATATTTACAATTGTGAGGGACAAATGAAATAAATATCCAAATAAATAGACAGCAATCTTGTTCTTTCTTCAGGATGAAGGAACATATAGAAATGATGAATGATGGCTGAAGCACTCTATGTAGAAAGGATATAGTGCACACTTGGCTTTTGAAACAGGTTTGGTATAAGGCAAACATAAGAGTTAGAAGCCGCTGACAAATCTTTGGTGACTTGCATATTGGATTAAAAAGTCTAATCTATTTCCATTGAATATTCCTTTTTACATTTTACGGCTTCTAAAACATTTATTTTCTGTTTAAAAATACTTTGGGCCTTCACAAAGTATTAACTAAGAAATAAGTTACGTAAGCGTTCACTAATGGTTTCTTTAGATTTCTGCAAGAGGCACATCTTCAAAAACAGGCAAATAGCATTCAGCACACAAAACCAAATAAACACTAAATGAAGAATAAAAGATGAAATATCATTGTCAAAATAAGACAAGTGCACTGAAACAGTAATTCAGGACAAATATAATTCTTCCATTGTTCTGAATTAGGTTCATACAGTACAGTATGTACAATGTGCAGTATGCAACACAATCATTGTGCGTTCTTTCTATTGCTGTTAGGTTTTCCCAACAAAGGATACGCAGTAAAATAAAAAGTACATACATACTGTATAGTATGTACTGTGTAGTACATAATTTATCATTATATCATATATTGTGTGTACTGTGTGTACTGTGTGTGTGTGTGTGTGTGTGTGTGTGTGTGTGTGTGTGTGTGTGTGTGTGTGTGTGTGTGTGTGTGTGTGTGTGTGTGTGTGTGTGTGTGTGTACACAGTCCGCACACACACACACAGACACACACAAACATACTGTATGTTCACACACTAAAATATAGATATTGTAATATAAATATGACATTTGGTACCTCTCTTTCAACCATTTGTCTTTAAACTACCAGTCCAATGTAAACATTACACTACATAAAGATTTGGGAAGGCTACAAAAGATCAATTACCTCCTGGTAGTAGAGCGATGATGATACCCCAGCCTAAACCCTCAGCAAAGCACGGTGTACTGTACAACATACACTGTTCACCACCCTACTTCCACACTCATAGTAATATACTACACTGCTCGCACTACAGCACTATACCTCATTCAACTCATACATGAAACCCACTAGGCATTGAATGCACAGACGCTGGTTTTCTTCCACTCATTGTTAATGAATGCATCCATTCTCACTGGCCACCTACAAAGTGCTTGTCTTGCACATGTGAAGATGTGTTTTCCACTCCGGAGAAATAAAAAGTTTGTCTGTGACACCTGCACGCATTCTGATTATATCGACCAGACACCCCGCTGTGGCCAGGTTTGGCTAAGACAGTTGCCCGAGTGGCCAATAGAATGTGTGTGCCAGTGCTTTTTCCGGTGGGTTTGAAGCATCAGTCAGATCTGAAGCCATCTGAACATTTACCAATAGCATTGATTTTAAATGGAAATTAAATACATCTTGATGTCAGGGGTGACAGAGGAGCTCTAAAAGTTTATACACGCTATACTACTGTAAATGTGAGGCTGGTCCATTGTATTAAATCAGTGGTTCTCAAAGTTGGGTCCAAGGACACTGAGGAATCTTTGAGGGGGTTTCAAATTAAGTCAGGTCTGTAACTCTGAGAGTGTACAAACGGAACCAAAATTAATAAGAGTGGTTTCATTTGTACTCTCAGGAGTTATGTGGGTCCAAATAGACCTGAAGCTGATTCTAAAAAATGCCTTCTAAATCACAGTTTTCTGAAAAAACGAGGGAGTGAGGGCAACATCTAAACTGACACAGATACTGTCCCAGATTGGAAGGCATGAAGACATATAATTCAGACAGGTCTAAATGGGTTCAAAATACGAAACAAATGAAATAATTGAGAACCACCGCACTAAAGTACGAGGACTGGCCCCCGTCTCCTCAAACCACCCAGCAGTAAGCGGGCTAGCTAACCCCTGTGCTGCGCTCTAAAGACCATGGCCTACCATTAAGGACCCGTACCGTCTCTTCCTATAGCAGAATGGAGAAATCAGCCACATTGGACCACTGGCAGACCGCTTCACCCCTTCGACTGGTGACGTCTCCTTTAGACTAGAACACCCAGCTGACAGGCACCCACTGCTGCTCGGTGGACAGCTTGTCCAGCGCCGTGCGCAGGCTGCGGAAGGCCCCTTCCAGGCCGTCGTTGACAATGCAGAGGTCAAAGTAATGTCCGTACGCCCGCTGGATCCGCTCACTCTCATCCACCGTCCTCTTCAGCTCAGAGTCCTGACAGGAGTGTTGCAGTAAGATAATAATCATCATGATAGTAATAAGTAAAAGTACAATATGATATGGTATATGAATTACCCAATATACTGTATGAGCTTAAAGGAGAATTCCACCCATTTTCAACATTTTACTATGTCATTGATGTACCTTCAAGGTGATGGGTGGACATGATAAAAAGTTCCCCCGTTCTGTGTTCCCAAGAAATGGAGGTTTGAAGAAAATCACTAACATGGTGAAACATCTCAATGACATCATCAAGATGTATTTTCACCATGTTAATAGATTTCTTTAGACGCTTCTTTTTTATGAGAGCATCCAAATGGAACCAAATGAACCTGCTAATATTATAATAATAAACTATATATGGACAGGATTGTATTAGTGGAAATGTCCTTTTTTAAAATGAATTGATGTTTACAGGCCTGAAACAACAGAGCTTCTTAACACGGTACATTTGAGAAGCATGAGTGACAAGATGTCGGATCGACATATCGATAATGTTCAGATCAACATATGGAGACAGCCATATAGTGGCACCACATGTCATGAGGCGTGACCATCGTGTGCCACAACGCTAACCCTAAAGACTGATGGGAAATGCAGGTTTTCATAGTAACTGTCTGCGACCTACAGTAGCAACATTTTAAAATCAACCTTTTAAGCCTTTTAAAAATGTGTTTTCAATCGTTGGATCCCCTCGAAGACGAGATGCGACATCTCAAGGGGCTATCCTTTCCACAATAGAGGTTATATATAATCACATACAAAAGAAAATACTAATACATTAATAATAATAAATTAAAAAAAACAATCATAAAAACACAAAAAATGGAACAATATAAAAAATGAACACAAACACAAAATTAGTAAAAAGGGTAAGCAAATTAGGCCAAAATCTAAAGGCTGATTTGATTTATAGGTCCTTAGCTCTGTTGTTCAAAGGTGTCATTTGTCGGCAAGAGCAGATACGACTGAATAGCACAATTTAAATGAAGGTTAAAAGTCATAATGGCAGAGTCCCAATTGGGAATATATGGTGAGTTGATTGTGTGAGAACGGATGCAATCAGCAGACAATTGAGCAGAAGGGGTTGGCAACGAGGGATGCGGTAAACATGGAAATTGGTGCACAGCTGAAGTGAAATTACACAGTAATTGGCCTGAATGCAGTTTCCTGGTTACGTGTTTTGTTTTCAATATATTCTGTATTCCAGCTGTGATGTGTCACTCTTGATTACACACTTCACCGGTGGCACTTCAATACATTGAAAAAGAGTTCTCCCCTATTATAACCAATTAACGCACACTTACCGTTAACTGTTTTGTGACCACTCCCATCTCAATGGCCGATCTATTCATTGCTTTGAGAACCTCAAAATCTGGCGCTTCAATGAACACCACGTAGGGCAGGAAGTCAGACGTACGCAGGACTTTGAGGGCCTAGAGAGAAGAATATAATACCACACATCTATAGATCCTTTTATTATACTTTGTATGAAAGGGTACCCGTGAAAAACAAAGAAATGTCCTGGACCCTGTCAAACACTGGCCCAAAAAAAGTTGCTCTTTATTCAACGTTTCGGTTGCTTAGACCTTCAACAGGACAGACAATGACAGACAATGCGGTACTTTGTGTGAAATACAATTTACACTATGTGGCTAAAATATTGGTCCAACTGCAATTCCGACAGGGAAGTTAACAGTAAGTGTATCGTCTTGAGCTAGTGAATTTATAAGACTCATTTTTAGTCCAAAAAATGTATTAGTCAATAATCACGGTATAGTTCTGATTATGCCAGTTCCATGTGGTTAAGAGGCAGAACCAGTCGCCTAAAAGGTAAGCTACAGACAGCTGCTCTAAAAATGTACATAAAAATTCACGCCAGCGGTGATAATTCAAAAGTGGCAGGTCACTACTGCTGAATGCAAATATAAATAAAACACTGGGGTAGCCTTGAAGCTAAAATGTTAGCCCTTGGATGCAACATCGTCCCAGATAAACGTTGGTGTGCTCCATGGTGTCATTAATATTAATGATATCGGATTTATTGGATTTATTTTTCATTACTCATGGCAGTACGCAATCTGAATACCTAATGTATGTTCAATACACAAACTTAACACCATGTGTGAATTTACTTCAGGTGTAAACTCTCTATTCTTGGATTAGCGCACACCGTGCAAGGATCTGCTTTTAGCAAATGTTTCCGACAAAATATGCAATGTAGCATGCTGGTGTTTAATTAGTTAGAACCTTGAAAAAACATTGTGTGTACAGTATGTTACTGTATGTTAACCACTTATGCCCTACTGTACAGTGATCATACTTGTATGATGGAATAATGACATATTGCATGCCTTTTTGAGTACATCTCGTATTCCTCTCATCACGTACGTAATCACTAGGGCTGGGACGATATGGGTACCTCACGATACGATACATATCACGATAATAGGGCCTCGATAACGATAATATCACAATATTCAATATATTGCGATATTGGTGATATATTGCCTGAAATTCATCAGTGATATATCACGATACCAGTAATTGCAAAAAATAAATATATAAATAAAAGGCAAAAACAGAAATTACTAGAGTACATCCTCAACTTTTGTATATTTTATTCTGATACCTAACTTTTTATTGTACTTCTTATAGGCAGCTAAAGCTTATATGTCTACTTTTCAAACCGATCATAATTCATACTGTAACTCATATTTTATGTCATTTAGAACCAATGGAATCTAATCAGCTCATGTGTTAAAAGCCAATTCCCCAGTGCAGTAGCAGGTGCTCATGGTAATTTTAACCTTTTAAGTCAGCACACTATAGGGAGGATTATTAAAAAAGATATATAAAAACGTAGTAAAAATCACTGGATATACCTGAAGAATAAAAGGAAATCCCTAATCAGACACGTTCCAGACCTGTCTTCTTCATTTTCAATATTTACAGAAGAAAAAAGTATATTGCCTGATAATTATTTTCAAGGGGAAAAAAATACCCTATGCTGTGTGCTGCCGCTCCGTGCAGGCACAGAAACATGGAGAGAGACAAAGTTAGACTAAAGTTTAGTTTACAAGAAGACTTTCTGCTTTATGCTATGAGGATACTACAATTATTCTAAGAGAAGAGTCCCTACAACATCTAAAGCCATGGAGTGTGTGTTGCCTTTTCGTTTCGAGCGTGGGACTTTCACTTTTCACTTTTCTGACGGAATTACTTTTAACAGCTACACATAAATACAGTGGATACCACAACGTAAGGTAGGTGATCAATATGCGAATGCCGCGGTGAGTGGAACATGCGTAACAAGAGCAGATTTGAGACTCCGTTTCTCTTTCAATGTGAAGAGAAGCGCTGCGCTGTCGGATCATATTACAACTGTGTGTGTGTGTGTGTGTGGGGGGGGGGGGGGGGGGGGGGGGGGCAGACGGAGAGAGACAGAGAGAGAGTTTGTGTGTGTGGTGGTCCGTGCACGACATGCAACATAGAGCTGCTTTTTCCTCTCTCTCCTGCTATATTGCTATGTATGCTGCGTGTGTTTGTGTGTGGTGATGGTGATTGTGAAGACTGAAGAGGGAGCGTTCAGTGCTCTGTTCAGTGCAATCCTCCCCAATTTATCCCCATTACGGACGCTCCGCGTCGCGTTTTTTCCTCACAGATTTATCGATATCTGCCGACGGCATATCGATTATTTATTGCGGGAGGAAGTATTGCAATATATCGATATATCGATATTTCAGCACACCCCTAGTAATCACGTACAAGTACCTGTATATGATTATAAACTGTGTCAAGAGTTTATCAATATGTCTGCAAAAGAAAGAAAGAAAAGGCATGAATGGTGCAAGCTGATGTACATAAGTGGCAAGACTGTATCTTTTCCCACCTGTGGGTTGACGTCGAGGATGCAGATCTTCCCTGTGTCCATGACCTCATGGATGGTGTTGATCTTGGTTCCATACAAGTTCCCGTCGTAGTCGCCATGCTCCAGGAAACGCCCGTTTTTGATGTCACTCTCCATCTCACTGCGACTCATGAACGAGTACATCTGTCCATCCCTCTCATCCACTTTGGGTTTTCTGGAGGTGACTGAGTGATGAGAGAGTGGAGGCATATACAGGTAGGTTGCTTTCATTTGGGTGAGAATCGAGGTCAGTGTGGGTCTTTTCATCATTTGTCATCTGCAAGAAATGTATTCTGTATGTACATACTGTATATGTTCAGTTTAGTTTCAGTAGGAAGAAGTAGCATACAGCCTACAGAATCCAAATAAGTAGGGAGAAACAAAGGGAAAACAATACCAGAAGAGAGAAATAATCAATGTAAAGAAGAAAGGAGATGCAATGGAATAAATAAGGAGACAATAACTCCTCTGGCCCTTTAGTTCTGTGTGTTGCCTCATTACGTAAATCACTGGCTACAGCTGGCCCCTGCTTGTTATACAGCCATTTAAAGGAGAAAAACAACATGAGTTATTCTTCATTGATCCATTTGGAGAAATTCGTTCTCTGCATTTCACCCATCCTAACTACCAGATGCAGTGTGCAGCCACTGAGCAGCGCCAAGGGAACTGGGGCTTCATTTTTGTTGGAGCTTTCTAAACCCACAATTTGCGTATTTAGCACTGGGGAAGTGGCGTTTGGGTGTCATGATGATGGAACCAGTCCCTTTACATATTGTACTGATATTACTGTTGACACTGTATTGTGTTTATGTTGTAACCACTACATACTGCATATTGTTGTCAGGTACGCTACAGTATATTGCTCATTGTTGAGCAAGTAGTGGGAGGTAGTTTAGAGACCAAGATTAGTAATACTGTTTTAGTAAAGTTAAGTAAATACTATTACTAGTGCTACATAATAATGATATATTTCTCGATTCATGTTGTGTTGTGTTGTGTTGTGTTGTGTTGTGTTGTGTTAAAAAAAAAATCAGTGTTTTGGGAGCCCACTTGCTGCACTGATATTGTACAAACTAAGGGCAGAGGTACTCACAGGGAATGGTGGTAGCGTATCGCTGAGGGTCTGAAACCAGCAGTTTGTTCTTCAGGCTGCGACGGCCCACACCCTGTGCTCCAATCAGAACCAGCGTCTTCCTCCTGAAGGGCGGGACTTTGGCCACTTCTTCGTAGATGCGCAGCTCATGGCGATCAAATTCTACAACATACATTACAAATAAAATACATTACAAATAGAAAGACATAAAACAAAAACAAAATACAAACAAAAGATATGTACACAAAACATATCCAACTGGTATTGTGACAAACCAGGCTAGAATAGCCTAATATAGAAAAATACAATGCTATATGCGATATTGGTTGATGTTGTTTGTACAGTACATCTTTCTGTGATGTGTGCCGTCATAAACCACATATGTCCATAGATTATTTAAAACTTTTTATGTTTTTTCTAGCCTGGTCTAGCCCTCAATGATTTTGGCCTTGGGGGCGGGGGTGTCGTGGGATCCACACGGCGGAAGTGCTGCGCTCTGATTTGATCTCACTAACGTGTCGTCATCCCCGGCCCCTCCCGCGCCCGTCCACTGCTGTTCTACGTCACATCATTTAGAGCAACGCCCACCCCGGAAGGTTCACTCCCACTTGAAGGCCACTTTCCAACGTGCGTTAGTCCAGGCTTTCCGTTTTCGTGCAAGGCGAACTAAAATGAAAGCCTGGGTGTCGAGGCTATGTTTTTTCATAATTGAATGGCATACTTTAGTATCACAAAAATACCAAAAATTTAATTCAAGCCATTAGATTTGCTACATTGGATCCAATGTACATGTTTTCCCATTTCCTGAAAGGTAACGGTTTTGGACATATGTGGTTTATGCCTAACAGAGGCGATATACAGAAAGAAAAACAGAGACAATTATGCAGCCATTCTCTTGAATATGACATGCTGAACTGAGTGTGCGTGTGCGTGTGTGTGCGCGCGCGTATGAGCGAAGGAGCTCTGTGTCAGTCTGTCCATGGACATTTTGCATTCTGCACATCACACAAAAACATTACATTCTCAAAAAACACTGAGGGAATCAGGGAGCGTGCTGTAGGCATAAAGCACCATACCTGCATTTTTGGTCGTCAGATACATCATCTTCTTTTTCTTCTTGCCGCCCATTCCAGCACACAATGGACCTATGAGGGGCAGCAGAGCATGAGGCAATAAAACCTTGGAGTGGCACCCTTGACGTTGCCAACCACTTCAACAAAGTTCCACCGTTAAAGTGATGTACTGCACCGGCAAGGTCTGTTGCCTTCCAGAGCTCTGCCGGCTCATTCTAATTCAAACATCGGCGAGGGGCAGTACATAGCCTTCAGCACTAGGTGGCACTGTGACCCAATGAACCGATCCCTTCAACTCCTGTTTCCCACAGAACACCTGGGACTGGCTGTCATTGTCTGTCTGGCTGTCTACTACAATGTGACAGGAGGGTGGTCTCCAGAGAAGACCCAGTCTGATACAAAGGAAACGATAAGCATGGAAGAGAAATGTCTTAAGTGTCTGAGTTTAACACAGGAATCTGTCGGGATGATACCGCCTACCACACGTCATGGCGCGATTCTGTGATTGAAATGCACACAGTGTATGTTCCTTAGCTCTCCATCGCATGACAAATACGCACGTAAATCATTTCTAAAGCGCAAAAAAAGCCAGACACAAAGTGTCCCCTCGGAACGTACTGTACTATTCCCACCACGATCTCAGCTGATATATTAGGAGTGCAGGGTGTGCAAGTGGACAGCTGTGTCCTTCGAGCACCAACCCAAGGGCAGGATTGTTTGTTTGGGCCCGTCATCTCCTCTCCTCACCAGAAGCCAAGGGCACACGGGCCGAGATGACTCACCACCTGTTCTTGCCCCACTACTGCGAGGGTGCAGTGTGAAGCTTGGATGATGGGGGCTCCACCTTCACCTTGGCATCCCACATTGTCAGGGGAGGATTATCCAATGGGCATGTTGGGCCCAGGCCCAGGGGCCTCTGAGCTATAGGTGTTTGCATTTATTTGGCTTATGTATTTTGGCTGTTTATTATTTTCAGGCAACCCCTTGCTGTAAATCCTGCTGAAATGAGGTGAATATGGCACGCCTATTATATCATAATTGATATGCGTGTGTGCAGACACTAGGTGCTGCGGCGGGAAGAAAAATCCTCTGGTGTAGGGGGGCCCTTTGGCTGATGGCGGTACAGGGAACCATAATTTCTAGATCCGTCTATGCACATTGTTTCTAATTTGTTCATCATCCTGTTTATATTGTTTGTATTTAAAAAAAAAAAAAAATATATATATATATATATATATATATATATATATATATATATATATATATATATATATATATATATATATATATATATATATATATATATATATATATATATATATATATATATATATATATAGTAGATCTACAAGCTTACAACACATCACAACGTCAGCCAATAGATTTTTTCTTTCCCTGTATAGTATAAAATGCCAAAATGATGAGCACATTTGTACATGTCTCTAAGGCCCTCTGGTCATCTCCTGCATCTTTCTACTACCATTCTTCTGGTTGCTATTATACTGCATGCAACATTTTTGGTATAGCACCCGCCTGAAAACTTCTGCAGGATTGCTTTCAGAGGCCAGCTGAGCATTCACTGCCATATACCGGCAGGAGAACAGACTCTCTAGGCTGAATAGAAGAAGCTGATTTTTGTCGGGAAGTTTAAAAGGTCCACAGACTGGCAATGACATTCGTTCAGGACCCTCCTTACAAGTGCCGCTCTCCACTAAAATCTTGCCCAGTCGAGTTGGCCTATGAGGAGGCACTTAAAAGTCCTTGACGTCCTTCAGAGGTGCCTCCTGTTGTTGTCAGAAGTGGTTGTTCTGAAAGGTGATAACCTCAATTTTGTTGGCATTTCCCCTTGGCACATTGTGGCTTCAATCTAGCCTGGAAACCAGCCCAATCTGCAGTAATATTAATCTTGGCCATGTTGTGTAATCAGGATTTATGTTACGATATATATATTGTTTTTATTATTATATATCTTAGCACGTGTTGCATCCAATATTTCTTTCTTTTTTGAATAGCTTAAATATTAACTTCGACATGTTGCCTTGGACCAGGCGTTCCACGTTAAATGACGCATCGCTGCTTCAGTTCCGCCTGCTGCAGTCAGTATATGCCCACATTGTGTATAATTATGGAATCTAAAATCGTGCAAATGGTGGTACTCGGCTAATTGTCGCAATTAAGCCTTTTTATTCCTGCGGCATCTCATCAAGAGCCGCGCTGATTTTTCTGATATGGTTTTGTCCTTGGAGAACATATCAGAGACACTCAATCAGCAGCCCCTCCTCCCCCCGTATATCTCTTCTCTAGGACAGGGTTTTTTGAATGCGACGGCCGGCGGCTTAACAACCAGCAGATTGGATCAGTCCCGTCTGAGTCACAGCAATGCTCATTACCAGTTCTCCAGTGCTCACTGATGGAGTACCAGAGCAGAGAGCCCCGACCAATTACTTACATTTTACTTAAGTAAAATAAGTACTTGAATGTATTAAAACCTTTGGAAAATGGTGTCGCATGTGAGGTGTAGGGGAGTACAAATATTGGAAACGGAAAATACTCCAATTCTAGTACCATACTCCACCCGTTTTCATTTTTTTCCAGACAGTATTCAAATGTGAACCAAATGGATCCTAGCGGGTCCATTTGATTCCATTTGTACACTCTCAGAAAAGAAAGGTCCCAAAATAAAAATCATTAACATGGTGAAACAATTTGATGATCTCATCAAGTTGTGTTTCACCAGACCTTCATTCTAGGAAACATAGAATGGGGGAAAATGGGTTGAATTCCCTTTTAAGTCAAATATGTACTTAAGATAGTACTTCAGTAAACGTACTTGGTTACTCTCCACCACAGTTCTCCAGCTCTCCCCAATGGAGTTAACAGACCAGAGGGAGGTTTGGGGGGCAAAGGAGAAATGAGTGAATGAACAGCTGTTGCCGTTGTTGTCGCTGGTGTGCGTGAAGTGCAGAGATGGGTGCAGTAGTTCAGTTACATGGCAAGGTTTTGATTACATTAACCCATTAACCTATTAATTGCCCACCCCATTAATCCTAATTACTCCAACATTGCTGCAGACTTTCATGATTTTTTTACTACTTAATCCCAATCAAATAAAGTCTACAATTCCAAATATGTCATGGGTTATTCGTTCCATTATGTTTTCCAAAATGAATGTGTCAAAGGCCTCGAAGGCCATAGTGAGTTAAGACCAAATAGCTTCTACTGTATGTACCACAGCATCAAGTGCGGCATTTCTGTGAGCTTGCATATCTGTTGCACAATGTGTGTGTGTCTATCTATGTCTTGTGTAACTGCTGCTGGTACTCATCATGACTGCACCTGTGGTAACGAGCTCCAGATCCCTCTTAACGAAGGCTTTCCTCTTCTCCTCCAACAGCTGGCTGGGAATGAGGCCTGCGCTGCCTCCCTCAAGGTGACAGGCCTACGGAGGACACACAAGGAGCAGAGCGGCATCGACTTTAGTATGATGTGAAGTGGGCATCGCTGTTTACTTCTAATCTATCACCCACTTGCAGCCAGCATGGACATTTCCACATCACATACTGTCAATCGTGAACCTATTGTGAGTAGGCGAGTAGGAAATGATCATAGGTAGGCGAGTAGGAAATGACTGCCGTCAGAGCAAAAACCTTGTGAAACTGATTTACAGAGCTGTTTATGAGGTTAAGGGAATTATGTGGCTGGTATAGGATTGACGTTCAGGTTAGAGTAGCGGTTAGCGGTTAGTAATAGTCGGAACAACGTGACCAACAACGAACAGAGATCAAAACCATCTGATAACGCCCGACACCACCCGAATCTACAGAATAAACAAAAGAATGGACAGTTGCGTTTTGAACTGAACGTGTTAAGAGGGAGAGCTGCTGCATGACTGTACTGACTTGCCACCAGTTGAGGTCCTCCTGGTTGAAGATCTGCAGAATGTCTCCACTGCTGAAGCTCAGCCCTGCCTCTTTACAGGGAATCAGGTTGTCGTGGGACGGGTCGTAGTCGAAGTGACACTTCACAAATGCCTGGAGGAGACGGATGAAGCATAGAAAAATGACAGAAAAACAAAAGGTTATACATAGTTATTAAAATATCTACTGTAGTGTTTGACACAAGGGACAAGAATAGATCTATCTATCTATCTATGGATGCTCTGTTGCTGCTGCTATGGTTTAATTTTGTGCTCTGTTCCATGAGGTGTTTTTGTGTTCCACCAGTGCCCATCCCCACAACCACCCAAGCATCC
>CM076981.1:28178637-28352219 GCA_039105355.1 Benthosema pterotum
AACTAGAATCTCATCATTCAGGACACAAATGGGTAAAAGCTTCCGCTGTAGCTGACCTGTCTGGTGGTGTGAGGCTCCTGGTAGCTGGGCAGGATCTTCAGCACCACGCTGCCACTGGCGTCCTTCAGCATCTCCTGCAGCAGGTTGGGGTCGTTGCCCACCTCCTTGCCGTTCACCTCCTTGATGATGTCGCCCACGTGGAGCAGCCCCTGCTGGTCGATCATACCGCCGTGGAGGATCCTGGCGATCACCAGCTCACCGTTCTCTACGCGAAACGTCACACCCTACGCACACGCGCACACGCATGTGCGCACACACACACACACACACACACGCACACGCACATCAGCCCTGTGGTTTAGAGCAGGGGTGTTGTTCAACCTTTTTGATACCAGGGCCCGCCATTTATTCAGCATTTGAGCCACCATTTGAGGACATTTTAGCCCCACAGACCCCAAAACTAAAGATTTCTTTTGTTTTTGTCCACAATACCAGGCTGGATTTGGGAAACAAAACGGGCAAAACATACAGATCAAAATGACCATTAAAATCTTCTAGTTGTGTAGACTTGGCCTAATTAAGATGATGACCCCGCAAGGGTCCATTTGGTTTCATTTTTACGTTCACAAGAGTTACATCTGGTTAACCAACTTAGCTGCGGACCACCTGGAACCCTCTCAAGGACCACTGGTGGTCCCCGGACCACTGGTTGAAAACGACTGGTTTAGAGATTTCAGGGGTACAATCCCTGGGTAGCCTGGCCTAACCCGAAATGATTTTGGCCTTGGGGGAGCGGGGTGCCATGGGATCCACACGGCAGATCGAGCTGATCTGATCTCACGAACGTGTCGTCATCCCCGGCCCCTCCCGCGCCCGTCCACTGCTGTTCTACGTCACATCATTTAGAGCGACGCCCAGCCCGGAAGGTTGACTCCCCCCTCAAGGCCACTTCGTGTAACAAGTTAGTCCAGGCTTTCCGTTTTCGAACAAAAAAGGAAAGCCTGGGTGTCGAGGCTAATCCCCGGGTGAATCATACGGTACCAAAGCTCAATCACCCCTACACAAACATAGGGTTGTCCAGAAGGTGTAATTGTACAGTACATGAAGCTCGTGCTGTAAATAGCTTTTCAATCTAATGGGGGGGAGGGTTGTTTACATATGTTGATCTGACCTCATCAACCCCCCAGATCTCCTATAGTCTATAATTAAAATCCTGACACAAACCTTTGCCACACAACATCAAGGTCAAGGCCAACCTGGAAAAACGTGGGTGAAATGAAGAGTGCGGCTCAGCCAGGGACAGAGAGAACACACAAAGGCAACGGGTGTCGACATGCATATACAACTTACAAGGCGTGTTCCCGTGAAGACTGAAACAAAAAACTGTAGATCTGGAGAATGCTAGATTACTGTACTTGTACTGAAGGTCAAAATAGCAATGGGTGTCATATTTACGAGGCTGCTTTCGTCTGCAAAATGTCTTCCAAAAAGTAACCTTGATCAGTCATTTCTTTACAAACAGAGTCAAGTTACAAACAGTGACAATCACGTGGACACCACAGTAATGGAAATCTTATCACTGGACCAATCGTCAGTTTCCCCAACGCCAGGCGGCTAGCAAAAAATACAGTTCTCAACAGGCTCAGAAATTAAGGCCTGGGCCTACCTGAGCCCGAACTGGGTCCGTAACTGGGCTGGCCTGGGGCCCCGGCTGGCCTCACACAGATTTCACAGCCCTACCCAGACCGAAAATGTTGTATTCGCACACACAGAGTTGCGGCATAAGTCGTGGTTGAGACATGATTTTGTCCCTCCTGACTACATGTCATCAAATAAACCACTAGCTTTCATAGCACTGGACATTATTTCAAAACGTTTCATCATTATAATGAGTGTAGCAGCCTGCAGCAAAACCTTTACAAGCCAACAATACATTATTGATTTGGTTAACTTTCATTGAGATGACATCATGAAGGTCCTGACTCCTTATCCTGACAGGTGTGATAGATGTGATAAAAAAAAACAACAACAAGAAGAAAACAACAACAACAACAACAACAAAAACATTTGAACTTTGGTTGGATCATACCCACACAGACAATGCCACAGTGTTGGGGAAGTTACATTTAAAAAGTAAAGAGTTATAGTTGATTCTCTGAAATAGTAGCCTGGCCTAACCCGCAATGATTTTGGCCTTGGGGGGGCGGGGTGCCGTGGGATCCACACGGCAGATCGAGCTGATCTGATTTGATCTCACGATGGTGTAGTCATCCCCAGCCCCTCCTGCGCCCGTCCACTGCTGTTCTACGTCACATCATTTAGAGCGACGCCCAGCCCGGAAGGTTGACTCCCCCCTCAAGGCCACTTCGTGTAACAGGTTAGTCCAGGCTTTCCGTTTTCGCGCAACGCGAACGAAAATTAAAGCCTGGGTGTCGAGGCTACTGAAATAGTAACATTACTTTTCTTGTTACTAAATTTTACCTTAACTACCTTACTTTACTTTATAAAACAATAATAAAAATAAAAATACATTTCAGAAACATTAAATTATTTTCAAGGAAAAATATACATTTTCATAATGACACTGGTGCAGTTGTTTTAAGCTCTACTTAGCAATATAGAGGGGAAAAGAGCACTTATGCCAATAGTGCACTATCCAGTGTAATGGTATTCATATAACACTGATGTCCTTCCCACGCACAGTCAGACCTAAAGTAATTACGCTACGTTACCCTATATGTTGACCAATATTACAACATTATGCCCTGTGGAAGGACTTAATCTTTCTCATGTGAAATGTGTTTCACTCTGGGGGTGGACCATGTCAGTTCACATGGAATTTTTTATCACATTATGTAACATGCGTAACTACCAACTCACCCTCTTGAAAACACAGTAACTGAAATGGTGTTACTGAATGCGAAAATTAAAGAGTTACTTTACAAGTTGCAGCCAAAAGCAGTATCTTTACGTTAGCGTGTTACTTGCAAGGGCGTTAGACCACTGCACATTTGTCACAGAAAACAGCCAAAGAAGATCCTATAGGCCTTTATGATGTGTGCATACGTATCCTGGCGGTGGGGGTAGATATTACAGTATGTAAGGCATTGCCTAGCAACCGGACATAATCACTGCTTTTACAGCCACATCGCCACAGTGACGTGCAACTGCAGTGCGCGGCTCAGTTCCTACAGGAGGTCCACAACACAAAGCGCTCAATAGTACTAAAGAGTACAAGACCAGGCCCATGGTGCATCCAGAGCCCGGCCTCCTCTGTGATCCTACAGATTACGATAAGGCTGGCACAGCCAGTACACAGCAAACGCTTTCACGATTCATGTGAGGAGAAGAGCTCTCGCTCGTCGAGTGGGTCTTACCAGGTGCTCCCCGGACACTTTCCGGATGCCCACCATCCTGACCGCGTCGGGAGGCACGGGTTGGTTGTTAAAGGCTGCATCCATGAAGGCACAGGGGCTCGGAGGAGGGGTCTCAAAGGTCTTAGACGCCACCGAATCATGGGTCTCCAGCAGAGACTGGGGGGAAATGAGAGAGAGAGATACTTGAGGATGGTGATGATGGATAGATTCTGAATATGATTTATTCACCAAGAACAATATTGCTCTACAGGAATTTTCTATTGCTGACATGGGCTTAATAGTGATACGAGTACATAAACCCACATGTCAGCGATGCAACAGCGAGGAGGGTAAGTGTTTGGCCCGCGCTGTACATTTTCAAACAGCTATGAATCGCACACAATTTAAAATACATTAAAGGCAGAAAATTCAGAGACATCCGCGCCGGCTATGAGTGAGATAGGGCTGATCAGTCAGCACTTTGAAAAACAGGGATGAAAGGTTGTTGTGGCATGAAAGGCGGGTCTATGGCAGCCCATGCCCTGATCTGATGGGTGATCACGCGCCAAAGCCCTGACGTCCAAACCTGAAAGTGGGGCTCCTTCAGGATCCTGGCCAGCTCCTCGGCCGTCTGGCTGCGGTGTGCCAGTGGAGTGAGATCCTTGAGGATGTCCTGGACCAGCTCCACGTTGTTCTCCCTCACCGCCTCCAGCTTGGGCTCCTCGAAGTGCTCATGGGCCTGCAGCGTCGACGCACAGAACAACAAGAACCACAAACAGGCACAGGATCCAAGTTAGTATCCGAATCGTTTTGGTAAGGACAACTGGTGTTTTTAACTCAGATTTACTCACAGATATACCATGACTGTTTGAGTGATTGATTATTCTGTTGTCTGCTTATCACTCCAAAAGTCGCTTTAGGTTTTGTTTCATTAACAAGCTCATTAATTTACCACACACTACCTCAGTCCTTTAAGCGGTGATTGCACTACAAAACCAAGAAAACACCTCACACACTTTACAACTATAATTGATTGACACACTTCGGCTCAGAATGACCATAGACCATTTATTGCAAAGCTTTTGCATGTTAGTTTGGCGGTGTGGCTCTGCTCGTGTGATATCAAATCTATGTAACGAGACATAGGTCTGATATCACCTTTGATATCTCAGATTTCTGTGTCTCGGCACCGAGACGCAGCTCTGATCATCAACAACCCCCCGAGCAGAGCCTAGCATAAACACATTACAACATAGACACAATCATTCCAAATACACAACGAACATATTACAGACCATAGAACACATAACGATCACAGATACCCATAACAGAACTAGGCACCACAATATGTTACAATCCACAAATCATCATCATCTCACAATCGGCCACTCAGAACTAGAGCCACAGGGAGGAGGCCGGGGAGGTGGAGGAAATTTGAACGCTTACATTTGAACAGGCACATGGAGTCGACCAGAAGGAAGGCTGAGAACAGAATGACTGCTTATAAAGAACACCTGATGAATGTGGGCGTGAGTGACTTGCTGTCAGCCAATGAGAGTGAGGGGAGTAGACATGGAGAGAGACTGCTGATTTAAAGAAACAGAATGAATACTTACTGAGAATGAGTAGTATAATACAATAACCATTCTGCCCTCCGTGCCTCCATGAACTATCGCTTACGCTGGATTTGATAAATGATGATATAACTTGCATGTAATGCATTTATCTCTGAATGAGCACTGGAAACAGTGAAATGTGAAAACAAGGCTGTATTGTCAAAAGTATTTAAAAAAAAACTGAAACACATTAACTCATTTTATTTTTTCTCTTAAAGTACAATGTAGACACCTTAAGATGTCTTTGGATATCATTCATTTTCACAAATTCACAAGAGGATTTTCTATAAATGACTTCTTACTATTGAGTCTAATGGGAGCTAGCCAAGCGTTTCTGCTAATCTGTCAAAGAGTTAATCTACTGTACATCGGCAATCTGTATTGTGTTGGCTCTGTGATAGACTCGTCCACAGAGTTGGTTAAACACACATCCTGAATTTGAACAATATCTTGATGATGACTTTCCTGGAACTAATAGTCCAGATCCTTCAGACCTAAGTAAAACTAATTCATACGCGTGACATGGTACAGGCCCACCACAAGCGGGGTATACACTACATAGTGATGCAGAATGAATGAATTCTTCTACACAAAGAAACGTCTAGAAATTATACAAACGGATGATGCACATCTGCTGCCTGACAAAGACACACTTCCAGTTTAAATGGGCTGATTTGTTGATTTTCTTGCTCTCAGAGTAATACCCTGTTTATGTTAGATGGATGAACACATGTGCATTTTCAACCTCTGTATTCTGTCTAGCTAAGCAAAACATAATGAACCACACATGGTCAATCAATCCCAACGCAATTGGTAACTGTATAAAGGTTTTTCACACGGGGCGCTACAAAACGCCCCTCTAGTTCATGTATTTTCAATGAGACCTGCATCTTGTGCAGAGAAGATGCCTGCGATGATGGCAGCGTACGAACGTGTGTTGTTTGTTGCGTGCATGCTCATTTCGTGCACATGCCCGCAACTGATTTTAGACCTCAATTCTGGTGAGCTTTTTTCCACTGCTCGACTGCCGCTCAGTCGTGTGGGGGCCTGGAGGGCACAGTGGAATCGCTGCGATAATGCATGCGTTTAACTCAGGCCCTTTAGAGTGTGATGGTCCATAAACATGCATAATGGCTGCTTTGGCCCCATTTGAGGACAGGTGAGTAAAGCTGAATTAGACAGATGTGTGACTGCAGAGACCATGGTTATTTATTTTTTGTGGACACCTTCTGGTTAATTGGAGTGTTGGACTCACCTTGTCTCACCTAGTGGAGGTGGTAGTGTAGAGGTGGCACTTATTCTGTGCACGTGCAGAATGCACTTTTTGGCCTCTCTATTTACAACCCCTAACATAACTGGATGGGATGTTTACATGTACAGTATGTCTGACTGTCCCCTATAATTAAAAATAAAAATAAAAAATAAACCTACTAACTAACATGGAACAGAAACATAATTGAACCAAACATTGTTAACTTAAACTCACAACATGTCAAATGATGCCCCCGGTCAGATGTGTCATGAGGTTGTGGTGGAGTAGATCAACTATATATTTTTGCTCATGTTAGCCTCTTATGAGTATGACAGTTCCAGGATAGGGAGGTTGTTAAATGACGGCACAACAAGGAAATTCCTGGTGAAGTGGAAAACAATAAATCGTATTGTACTTTTTATTAAGCCGACTTTCTCTATCAGGCATGTGTATAAACGCCCTTAGCCCCGCCCCACGACTGCTCCGCAGTCTGCAGTGCACTCCGTTTTCACACACATTTGGCTACCTTATTGCGGTCGTTTTGGTCAATATACTCGCCTACTCAAACCCTAAACATAAACATAACCGTGGCCAACCGGCCACGCTGATCGAAGATTTCCGGGTTTTTGTTGCATTAATGCAATTGAAACGTGTCAGTCAGCTCCAATACAATATGCCTCATCGTCAATAAGTACAGCTAATAAGTAGCCTCCTGTGTATTTTAGCTTGATAACGGTCGAAGCAGGTGAAATATTTGCAAATATTACATTTTCATTTGGCCCAAGGAGATGTCACCATGCAGTATGTGTTACAGGCAGTCAGTTTGTCAGTGCAGGGCCATCCAGAATCGTCCCTGTATAGTGCTGCTTCACCACTGAACACCACATTGTGATTTGTGCAGCTTCACAAACTGCGCACAAAGCAGCTTACTAACGATAGCTAAAGATTGGACGGGGGGGAGGCCATGCCGTCATGTCATCTTTATTTCTTTTGAATGCGTGTAGCTCTGAACTTACAGTGCTGACTGCAGCAGTGACCTTCTGACACTCTCTTCTTTCTGTTTGATACGCCACCGCTAAGACCTCCAAACAGCATTTCGGTTCTTTTGTTCAGCTTCTTCCATTAAGGCTTCCCTTTCACAGACAATGAAGTTGTTGCACTTGGTTTTTCATGATTCTCAGCCATTGTTTCACAAACGCCTTACAAGACAGTTTATTTTAAAACAGAATGTTGCTTCATATACACTATATACACTATATGTAGTTTAATAATCTAAATATGAGCCCTTCAAACAATCTATGGGTAGATATGGGAGAAGAATCAAGCATGTCCATGGCATTTTGCCCTATAGCTAAATAAATGCCAGGCTTCGAAGTAGGGATACCATGAAATTGGTTATAAGGGTGGCTTTGTATGTGGATTTGAGAATCAAGTATCCTTAGTGCAAGAATTGCCTACAGTCCAATGACCCTGCCTATAATCCTGAGCTTGTCCATCCTGATCCTCTGGATCTGACCTTTAAATCAGAATTTATAGCTTTCAGGTGCATAAGCGCTTCTCTCGTAGTTAATGCTCTGACCAATTTATCATGGAATATATTTACTGACGTCTGTGGGCCTATTTGTTATAATTAGTAACGTTGTTAAAGAGCACAATAATGCAAAGTGACCACGATAAGCATAAAAAGGGCCGCTTTCTGCATAAGCCAAGCGCTCGCACTCTGCTTGTAAATCACCACAAGAAAACTCCATAGTACCACAAATGAAGTGCAAACCTCAGCCCATTTTCCCTCTAGTAGTCTATAGTACATCTTGCAGATACTAAAACTAGTCAGGTGTTATATTCCGCGCTTTGCAGGAAGCATTAATATTTCAACAAACATGCATTTTTCACTTCATTCAGATCCAATAGTGCACAAGAGGTCGGAATCTTCCCTGAACAAAGCTTGGGTTGTCGCACACTGGCGTTGGAGCCAAGTAGCATTGGTGGCGATGAATGGCCTTATCATGTCCCACAGGGTACTGTACCACTCCTAACTGACTCCCATGGTATGCTGTGACAATGACGGTCACTGAAGGGGTCACACTTTCTTCCCTGGGAGGTTTTTTATGTGAGTTTTTATGAGAGTTGGGAGAAAGGCAATATCTTGTGTGAATATAAATGAGTACCTGAGTCTGAGTCTGGTGGAATGAGGTAGATTGTCTGCTCTGAAATAATGTCAAAAACTATAAAATGGGGGGAAAGCGAACACAAATGTTAAACCAATACCACCATAGTAAAATGTTGACAAAAGGTTAGTCATGCTGGGAATCATCACAGTGCACATCATTAACTAGATTTTACACTCCTTATGGGTCATACAGTCTGCTAGGTGCGTGAACAAAAGCACAGAACTTCACAATCAATTAATGATGAAAAACATGATATAGTTTAGTCAACAACAAATAATTATTTAATTTAAATAATTATTTGGGTGGCCAGTTGCAGGCAGGCACATGACGGGACAGTATCAATGAAGGTTGCATTATAGATGTGAATGTGTCTGCATGACATCTAGATATTTACACAATACCTAAATAGGAATTGTTGCGTGAATGTTCATTTTTTGATCATCTTTTTGTCCATGCAGCAGAATTGCAAAACGAGGCGCGCCTGCTGGCCTAGTGGTCCAGGTGCATGGTTGTGTGCCACATATAGCCTTGGTTTTGACGGCGTGTCGCATGTTCAAGTGCCATTCATGACCACCTTTGCTGCATGCTGTCCCCTTCTCTCTCTCTCCCACTTTCCTGTCTGTCCTCTCTTGATACTATCAATAAAGTCATAAAAGCAAAATAATAGTAATAATAATAATAATAATTACAAAAGGGACCGAACCGTGGTCTCCAGGAGTACCAGCATAAGTCGAGTGCCTCAGTGAGTGTTCAAAGTTTGGCAACCCCCAACTTTGACACAAACAAAATGGTAGTTAAGGGGCTAATATTCAGCCTCATTTCCTTCATGGCTTAATAAGATACATGACCACATGACTTATTCATGCGTTGACTGTTTGTCTATACAACCCACATTATGCATAATTTACATGACACAATTACACAATAGCTTTTCCTAACATCTCGAGGGCACACTGAGTAGTAGACAGACAGTGAACAGTGTTGCCAGATTTTGCGAAAGCAGGTCTGTGAAAATGAACCCAAAAGAAATGACTACAGGCCACACACATGAGCACTTTGAACAAACCATACTTTGATTAGAAAATAGCTGATATACAAGCTCCCAAGGAATCATGTTGTGAGCCTTTAGATCTGAACAAGGAAATAAATTGGTCCTTTAGCTGGCTGAAGCCAGACCAAATCACATGTTAGCAGAAAAAACAAATGCCAGGTCTGCAGATAGGTCTGAAATAGCTCAATTGTATACCCACTTCTTACACCAGAAAATCGGGGTGGCCCATCAGGACACAGTATGCAAACATTTGAATACTGAGCTCTGATTGGCCACACCAGTTCTATGGAGTAGGAAGAAGGCCTGCGATTGAGCTATTCCAGACCTATCTGCTGACACAGACAGGTTCTTTGGCCAACAACTGATATTGGTGTGGCTTTAGCCAGGCTAGGGGTCCTGGTCATGCCAACGTTTGAGACCCACTGGTTAGGAACATTAGGAAAGTGGCCCGAAAAACAGCAACTCGCATCTACCAATATTTACAAGCGCATTACAGCAAAACAAGCCCGAACCCAAAGTCACTTACAACTGGCAGACATGGCAACGCTCACTGTGTTGCTTATGAGCGCTGGCGTTGCCAGGCTATCCCAGGGAGGAGGGGTCCCCTGGGCCTCAGCAACAGCCTGCCAGACATGGCTTGTTTGTTTGAGAAGATGAGGGAGAGAGAGACGGGATGTGGCGCATCGACCAGCGGACACACACAAACAACACAGAAACACACACACACACACAGAAAGACAAGAAAAAAAGATACTACGGCCAATATTTGCATACAAGCGTTGTGCACACAAGGACATGTGCACGCACAAACACATAGAGACATTTAAACAGAGAAGAATTACGCAACAAAAAATACTCACATACACACGTTTGCACACAATTATGCAAATTGTATGCACACAAGGATGCACACACACACACACACACACAAGGACGTGCACGTGCCACACACACACACACAGCGGTTCTGTGGGGCTGCAGCAGGTCCATTGTGTGTCTTGGCAGGGTCCCTGGCAACCTGATGGAACAAGCTGTCAGAGCCTGGCCCTCCGACAACAAGACACCACAGATACCCTGCTAGACCAACCGCTCAGTATTCACCACAGACAGCTAGGGACCACGCAGCAGAATATACCGTGTATATGTCTATATATATATCTGGTGCATAACAGAGCCTGTGCGCGCACCGTGCATGTGTTGCAATGTCTTCATCAGTGTAACCTGTCCATGGCCTGGGATTTAGGTTGAAAAGATGAAAAACTGAGCTTGTCGAGAATTCACTTTTCTGACCTCAGATCACGGCCCCGCCGTGCCTTTGCTTGTGCGTCGACCATATGCCACCTCCCTCGCGATCGTTCTGATTGACGCAAGGATGTGCAGAGCATTCACCTTCACCTCTAAAAGCAAGCATTAAAAAACAACTCCATGGAGTGCTGTGAAGCGTCACTTCAAAGCAGTTCAGGTAGTTCTAATTCTTTCCAAAGATACCAGAAAACCCAAGCAGCAATGACCTTTGGTGGCAGGGAGATAACAGATGATGATCTACAGTAGCGCAGTAAGTTGAAGTGTTTTTTTTTTTCCCAGGGCGATAGATAGCTCAGGTTGTCATATTATTCACTCAGTATTCACCCCGTACAGGTGTAATCATCTTTTCAGACTCATTTGTGCGTGGCGAGTGTCTCTGAATGCAACGTACTCTGGTGACTCCAGCAAGGTCGCAGGTTTACAACAAGCGTGCATTTGCGCATACCCGCATACACCTGCTGAAGCAACTATTACTTGCCGCATAAATTGAGCACAGGGCAAATAAGACAAATAAACTAAATATAAAGAAAATAATGAATAACTATAAAATATGGTATGCAAAGAAATGAATGAATAACTTTTTTCACAAACCTACCAAATACCTACCTACCTATTAGAAATATCTGATCTACAAGCTTACAGAGAAGATGTTTGAAAATATAAGACCATTTTTCAACATGTACACAATTATATGATGATTATACAAAATATGATTGCAATTATCGCATATAATTTTCAATCGTTGATTATGTAATTATGCACACACACGCACGCATGTACACACGCGTGCACACACCCAGTGTCCATCACTACCTGTATGACTTGTTCCATTTTTCTCCATCTCCACAATAGTTCTACCTCTCTATAAAGCCATGGTATTTATAGACCTGCTGTGGGGGTTGAGAGGGACGCCAGTGCTTGAAATCCTCTCCACATACCTCAGTGAGGCCTTCGGCCTTCTCACAGCATCAGCAGATTAAGCTTTTATGAGAAAATACGTCGATACCACAGGAGCAAACGGACACACACACACGCAGACGCACACGCACAGAACTGCACATTCGCATATAAACAAAGAGCCGTATCTTGTTCATCGTACACACAACCGTGTGCGCACACATACACACGCGCACACACACACACACACACATGCACATAAATCCTAGGGGAATCAATCAGGGAAAATCAATCAGCCTTGAGAGTAGAGAACTACAGAAGACGGGGTGAGTGCATGTGCGAGAAGCAATGGGTGAGGGATGAGACACAAAGGGGAGAAAGACATCAAGATAACGGACTCTTTTCTCTCTTTCGACTTCTCTCTCACCTCTTAAGAACAGAGAGAAGGCAGAGAAAGCCTTTTTTCATGTGGTTCTTCTTCTCCCTTTGGAGCTTCCATCTCTGCCTCCTCGCTTCCGGAAAACAGCACTCCGAGTTACTGAGTGAGACCAGACCACACAGCACACCTCCGGTTCCACCCTCCCCAGAGAATGCTCTTCGGTATTTCCTTCAATACCGGCACCTCCGAGCTGCAAAGTGCTACCCACTCTCCACTCCTACGTGTGTGTGTGTGTGTGTGTCCTACGTGTGTGTGTGTGTGTGTGTGTGTGTGTGTGTGTGTGTGTGTGTGTGTGTGTGTGTGTGTGTGTGTGTGTGTGTGTGTGTGTGAGTGAATGTGTATAAGTGCGTGCAAGAAACCGCTGATGCAACACAGAAAGGCTGATGTTACTTACTATCATTGTCAAGAGTGATACATGTGGTTCATCTCGTACTCATCTTATGTGAGAGCACACAGAGTAAACACTAGAGGGGGGGAATGAATGAAATGGAATCTGGAAAAAAGTGACAAGAGACTTGTCCCTCTACTACTAGACTAGATCCCAACACTGTTTATCTGGCATAGGGAGCTGCTGGCAGGATCCGCCAGGAGAAACTATACACGCACCGATGCCTCATGAAACTAATTAATGTGACAGAGAGAGGGAGGGAGAGGAGTGTGGAGTTTATAAAGGTCTACCTCCAGTGGTCCTTGAGAAGTTTCCAGGTGGTCCCTAGCTAAATGATGGAGAGTTTGTAACCAAATGGACCCTTACAGTATATAGATCTTTAACCCTTGAGAGTGTTAAATAAAACCATATGGACCCATACGGATCCATTTGGTATAATTTTACACTCCCAAGAGTTACATTATTGTTAAATATTTGATTTACTTAATTCATTTTTTTAATTACTAAATTCATATTTTATGGGAGTTACTTAATTCAATTTTTTTGTGAATTACTTAATTTTGTGACATCACAAAAATCTTTAGTTTTGGGTTTGAGAGGCTAGTGGGCCTGATATCAAAATGGTTGAAAACCACTGGTGTAGGCGAGCAGAAATCAAAAAAGTGTGAGGCGATGTGCATCACAAATATATGCAGAGTTTAGGTGGGCTCAGTCCCGGACGTCTGTGTTTCTGTCTGAGACTACTCTACTACTGGTCCTCTTGTAAAACAGGGAAAACACAAAACAATAGATTGAATTTGAATAGCGTACTTGCAAAACAAACAAAAAAACATCATGATGCAAAGATGGTTAACTAGGTCCAGGACAGTAGACCTAATTTGTATTTTCATAATGGCCTCCCGCCATGGCACCAGTCCTTCGGTCATATGCGCAGCACTGTAAGTGCATCCGCTGTGCATGGACCCTTGCGGCTACAAGGTAAAGTAATGTACTGAATAATCAGGAATATAGAGCCTATATTCATCAAGAGAGATTTAAAAGAAAGAGGAAAAAAGACGAGTGGAAGAGTTGATAGGTGCGTGTACTTCATAATGTAAACAATAGCAAAAGGCTTAAACTACAAACTGCCTTTAGAACATAAAAAGGCGACATAAATGTTGGCCTTAAAGTGGCACGAAAGGAAAAGCCAAAATCAGTGGGGTTCTTCCTGCAATAGAAGTATTGGACAGATGGACACTTTGGTTGCCATAGGGCAACACAGCACAACACAGACTGTAGGCTCTTGAAAGCCTGTGATGCATGTCTGAGAGCATGCGTGCTGCTCCCCCAAATGTATTCCTTCACTTCAAAAAGTCCTAAGCTCTGAAAATCTGACTTCTCCTCCCTGAACCACCGTGCTCTCTGGCACAGGGGGTGTGCCATCTGTCTGTACGTGTGAGTGCTTCCTATACATCGAGTGTTGGAAAATAAGTTTGTTTCAGTCAAAAACAAAAACAAAAAAAAAACAACACAATTCCCCCAGAGGCTACATTTTTATATTTCAGCAAATCTCTTTCCTGGCTCTACATGTGAGAAATCAATTTACAATGAAAGTGACTATTTGCACTTGAGATGAATCATGAAGTTACCACCAGAATGCATTTCTAATCAGATTTCAGCTAAGCATGAACACTATACTTGTTTGAGAGAAATAAATAAATAAATGGGCTATCGGTGTAAGGAACCAATTTGCTGAATGTTGTTAGAGGAAGGCCTGTTGTCCTTGGAGAAAGTTCACTGATAAGCTTCCAGCGATTTTCTGTCCAGAGTAAGGCTTTATCCAATGTCTGGGCAGTTGGCCAAACAAGACCCTGCATAAATACTGTACAACATGGATTTGTAGACGTATCTCATCCTTACAGATGTACACTGAAAGATTCCAGTAATAAATACCACATATCAATATGACATGGCATGCAGTGCATAGGGTTACACCTACCCCACAATGTTATACTCAACAACACGCTATACAGAGGGGCACCACTGGCCAAGTGGTCCGGGCACCTGCCACATACTGTATAGGCTTTAGCCTGGCAGCGTGTCACGTGTTTGAGTCCCACTCATGACAACCTTTGCTGCATCTCTCCCTTTCTCTCCCTTTTCTCTCTCTCTCCCCCTCTTTCCTGTCTATCTTCACTTCAAACTAAAGCAGTCAAAAAACAAATCTTAAAAAAACTGCACAAGCATCTATACTACACACACAGCATAGACACCGGAAAATGTGTGAATACAAATAATAGTAGTAGCCAATCCTGAAGACTAATATTTCCTCCAGCATACGTTTGGTTTTCCCACCCAGGAGTCCACGGTTGGTTTCATTTTTGGAGGGTCATATAAGAGACCAACACCAAATGAAACAAGAAACCACTGTAAGAATTGGAAAATAATAACCCGGCACTACAACAACCTACTGACTTCAATCTACTTACTTCCAGGCTTTTAAACACTACCTGTTCCATGTGTCTGCAACGATTACTTCAAATCTTTGCCTCGATTGCGTTTAATTGAAGGTTATTAAAAACATTAGATTCTCAACCTCACCATATGCCAAAATGAGTGTTTGTCTATACTACCATACTGTATGCAGGGTGTAATGTAGTGGTTAATCAGATTTATAAAAAATGAAATAAATTATATGATTAATAAGAAATGACAAGAAAATGTATGTAAAAAGTGTTGGTTAATTGCCCAGCCAAACCACAGTGGCGGTGACTTTGCCCTTGTCTATTGTGTTTGCAGCACAACAGTGATCCTGACATCATAAAATATTAAACAGGATGATGTAATGTTGGCCATAGACCATCTGGGCATGCCGGGACAGCACCGGCCCATGAAATGCACCATCAGGCTGAAGTTACACCGAATGGAAGAAGACAGAAAGGGAATTGTTTTTGTCTACCGGTACAGTATATATAAATTGTATCATACATTTGATTGTTTCTACGTGCTATTAAAACCATCACTTAAAATACACATCAACAGCATGACTGGTTCATTTGAACTAGTTTGATTCCCTTTACTCTCAACGGCAATTAATGAAGATGCCCAATAAGCCACCTAATCTTGTTCTAAGCCAATCAGTAAGTCTAAAACTTAGCTTAAATCCTTTTGGTCCAATTCAGCGCTAATGGGACATCAGTCTGGTGCTCAGACCTGCACTGCTTTAGCTTATTGCATAGGCATTTCCACATAGGATGTGAATTATGTGTTTATGTCCAAATATTCTTTGCTTTTTCTCTACCTATCATATGTAGTACCTTCTGGACCTCTAATGAACGGCAACTTGAAGGACAACCTTTGTGTTTCTGTGCATTGTAGCTCCATATCTCGAGAAGTACAATGTTATCCTCCTCAGACAAAACTACTCAACCACTAGCATTGCTAGTGTTACCAGTAGTCATATTCCCGTCTAGTTTCTTAAAAGCCATAGAGCATGCAATCCGTCTATGGCAAGCCTACAGGGCAAATACACAATGGAAAAGGGTGAAGCAAACCTGAAGCGTTCTGTGTTCCCAAACCACAGGTTACATGGGCTTGAAGCGAACCGCATTCAGACCATCTCCAAACAAAAAAAGTATGAATACTCTGAGTAAGAAATTCAAGGGTGCGTACTCGGCTTCCTCCTTTTCCCCTCTAGACCAAGATGTCTTTCCGATAGGTGATTTACAAGCTGATTCATTAATTTGCCACTTCCAGCGTTTTTCATTGAACACCCTTATTTTAAAGGCCCACCTGAACCGCAACGTGAACCGAATGACAACAAAGGCTGTGTGCTACTGTGCTGTGAGGAACAGCCGATCTCACCAGGAAAAACAGGTTTTGTAACTGCAATCATTGTTGCCTATGTAACAATAATACCTGATTATGATTATTATTTTAGGGTGGAAAAAAAGCACAATACAACATACTGTTCAGCCAATAGCATGGCTAAAGTAAGATCAAATCAGCTGTTGGCAAACAAATCGCCTGTCAGCAGATTGGCCACCCCAGTTCTCTGGAGTAGAAATGGTTGTAAATTGATCTATTCCACACCAATTTGCTGACAGGCAACAGCTGATTCGTTCTGGCTTTAGCAAGGCTATACAGCCAATATAATACAGTACAGTAAAGTACAGTAAAGAGCTCCACTCACCACTGGACTCTCCATGATGCCTTTGAGGAAGATAAGATCCAGGTCATTGGCTGTTGTGGAACTGGTACTGTCACTCAGAGTGTCCAGGACCTGGTGCATGGCTACACACACACACACACACACACACACACACACACACACATACACACACACACACACACACAACATACTGTAATATAACATAACGTAATGTCATAATAATTATTATATTGTATGTACTGTATATTGTGATGTTTTAATGGTGAACAGAATGGATGAGGAGAGAGGGAGGGGATGGAAAGACGGGGAGGGGAGCGAGAGAGAGACAGAGAGAGATTTCACATGATCCTTTCCCAAGCAATTTCACCTCTGTCATTCACTCCTCTCTGAAGTCAGTATCTTTCCTTTCAAACTTAGTAAGCTGCACCCCCCCCTCCACACACACACACACACACACACACACACACACACACACACACACACACACACACACACACACACACACACACACACACACACACACACACACACACACACACACACACACACACACACACACACACACACACACACACACACACACACACACACACACACACACACACACACACACACACACACACACCTGCATGCTATACTTATTAAGACTTTCCATTGAGTAAACTTAGTTTAACTACAGTATAAATATCTTCACAGTATAATATCACTTAAAATGTTGAGAACCAAGAAAATGTGCACACACGCAGCCCCCCCCCCCCCACACACACACACACACCTGTCATTTCTTTTGCTGTGTGCAATTGAAATGAAGATAACACGTGATGTGTACTGAGAGGAATGTTTGAATAATGCATCTTTCAGCAACATCAGCAAAATGTCAAAATGGTGCGCGCAGCTAATGTATGATGTGAGGGATTGGGTATAATGACAGATTATTATTATTTTTTGTGCAAGCTTTATTTGCATTCCAGAAATGTTTGCAAAGGCCTCCAAGCCTTCTATGGAACTTGATTAGGTTATTGAAACATAAAATGATGCCGTTTCACTTTCATTTCCACTCCATTGCACAGCATTCAATGGCTGGCCTGTAAAGGATTGCAAATGCACACACGCACACGCACACACACACACAACCTAGTAGTGACACTAACACAATTTTGATTGGCCCACCAATGTGTTTAATGTTCTCAAAGACACACACTTCAACAAGCTTAAATTTAAACTGCAAAAGACCTTTAGCTAAGCCCCGCCCTCTTGTCCACCCTAGGACACTTTCCAGTCGGATCTCATTCCAATATAAATATCATGGACTTTACACAATGAATACTGGTTCATTTTTGGAACCAGGCCTTCAAAATCTCTTCCAAATCCATCAACAATGCCTGTCTATGCAGTGGAAAAATGCGTGTGTGACATTTACTTTTTAAAACGAGGTTTGTCTATCACATGTTATTCTTAGCTGTGATTGGACCATAGTAGTTTGGGGAGGGGGTTATTTAAAGTTATATTGGACAATAGCAGTTAATGTGGCACAATTGGGCTAAGGAATTATTGTGTCTTCCAAGCCAGAATGCACATTGCATTCGTCTTCACACCTTATATGCGGAAATGCGCCATCCATTATAATTATTTCATTAACGTTGTCATTGCAGTAATCAGCCCCTGGCCCCTTGCCATTTCTGTAATGAGGCACACACAGGTTCAGCTATTGGAGAAGACCTACAGTATATCTGGGAGGTGCAGTCAAACCACAGAGGCAGAAACATCACTCAACACAATGACAAATCTATCGGCGGAGACAAATGACGTAAGGGACTGTGTTCGGAGCATCTCTCTGCCAGCCTCCTGGATGCTGCATTAACGTAGCTGAGCACACTGACATCACTTAACAAAAGCCGCTAATCACAGCTTTTGGGTGACTGACAGAGGAGTTGGCATTTAGGAATGCAGAACACTCTTCCGCAGTAATTATGTTTGATTGACACCCGGTCTAACAATACAACAACAGGACTTTAATTTACATTAAGGAGAATGATGGGCGGGCCGTCAGGGGTCGGCCAAATACCTACTTCATTGCATGTCTTGTGCCCTAATATGGGGGAGCATAATGGCACACTTGGAGATGATTGGGCCAATTAGAGAGTGGTTAATCAGCTTCCAGCTCCACTAGCGGACTGTGCCAGAACAGGAGCTTTATTCATAGTCAACAGACGCAAGATCTTTTTTTTAAGATTTGTTTTTGGCCTGTCTTTATTGATATTGATTGTGGCGCCCAATTTGGGTATCGGGCGTATGTGTGTTCATATTATGTTATATCGATAAAACATTACCAAGTACAGACCTAAGAGAAAGGTATTAACATGGAAAGGAAATGTGTGAATTAACTGTGACTGAACTCAACTGCCGTAAACTGACCCCTGATAGGCTCCTCAGCTCATGCTTGTATAAACAAAGGAGAGAAAGCTTCTCCTCTATGAAATGGGACCCCATGCATGGAGGCCACATACTCTTGAAGTAATTTACTTCCTGGTCACCAAACCACTTTGGAGACCAGGAATTCACACACCCAAAGGGAGGGCTTAGGATGTGTTAAAAAGGTGTGCATGGATGAAGTTCATCAGATTCACCAAGCAACCAACAGCAGAAGCAACAAAGCCTTGTGCTAGTAGGATATTCTGTAGGATTTACAATGTATTGTAATATTCTATATTCTGTCTACCTTTGTAAGAGATGTATTGCCTGGCTATTGATCAATGTGTACTAACCTATGTCTATGAACTATATAATGCATGCTAAATAAACCATTAAAATACATATTGAATCAATTCTTTAGAGTTGGATAAGACTGTTGAGAAAGAGTAATAAAACCAGGCCCTATGTGTTCGAAGGTCCTCCAATGGGGTTAACTGGCATGAAATGCTATGAATAGCTAATAACTTTGTGACCGGTTAAAAAGTTGGACATTGAAAGTAACAGTTAAGACAGACAAGAACGAGGGACGGAGAGAAGGGGAGAGACATGCATAGCTAAGCATAAGATAAAGCTAGATGGCTTGCCCGCATTGCTGGCCAAAGGATTGCAACATTGTTACGTTGCAGCCATCTCACATCAGTCAGCATAACATTGTGTCTATGGGACATGTACTATTTAATTAACCATAATATGCTCAATTTTCAATGGATTTCCAAGCGGTTTTGTTTGTTATAAACGTCAGAGACATCTTCATACTTATGCTTCATACTTATGCTTTTAGATATAAAAAAGAAACTCATAAGCATCATGAATCATAGCCATGTTGATAATATTTGTACTAATCTGTCTGTAAATCAGTCAAAATTTGAGAGTTACGACTATTTTTTTACGACTAAATAGAATACAGAAGGAGAGGACTCTGGGAGCCAGAAGTGGAGAGTGTGAAGTGGAGAGCTGGAGCTGGGTGGGCGAGTATGAGCAAACACTGTCCCTTGTCAAATGAACATTTCAACAAGCAGGTTTGCAGTGGGGCAGAGTGGATTGTCACTGTCAGTGAGGTGACATGAGACAGTGGCAGTAGCCTCTCATGGTGTGTGTACTGTGTGTGTACTAAAGCCTCTGGCTGTTCCTTTAGCACAAAGCCTTGTCAAAACACTGATTTTTATTTAAAACCCCCATAGCCCGTAGCGTATTTAAAGAGATAGTTCACTTTCAAAAACACTTTTTGTGATTTTACCCAGTCTTATGTGAACACCCCAGACAGTTTATAAGTTACTCCATTCATTTTCATATTAGCTACTCCGCCAGCTCCCCATACAAACCTATGATAAGTTAAAACTCTATTTTAACCATGATAGATTCATCAGATTCATCGAAAACACCCAATCTTTCTGCTGACTGATAGTTTCCTCCTATTACGTGAGGGTGCCATGGAATTTCATTTACAGTTTTCATTTATTTTCAAGATATTGTTTTGGAAAATGTAGCACCTTGGCTCCACGCTGGCAGCGCCCAAACAAATCAAACAATATTTTAAAAATAAGTGAAAAGTGTATTAGGAGGACAATATCAGCCACCAGAAAAGGTGTTTTTGGTGAATCCATCATGGTTAAAATGGAGCATGCACAGTAGTTATTATGGGTTATAATGGGGGCGGCAGCAGGTTACAAGGCATTGAGACCTTCGAACTGCCATGGGTAGAATACATCCAAGACAAGAGTGGACCTCTCACCTCAACACTGGCAGGGGTTGACACTAAGATCTCTGAGGCACTTGCCCATCGGGCAAGTGCAAGTCAGGTTCTACTTGTCCTCAGGTCATGGTCACTTGCCCCCCAGGTTCCAGGTGGTCCCCAGTTAAGTTGGTTAACCAGATGTAACTCTTGAGAACGTAAAAATGAAACCAAATTCATTTTTACACTCTCAAGAGTTAAAATTCATCATCTTAATTAGTCATTTTGATGTGTTAATTTGCCTGTTTTGTTTCCCAAATCCAGCCTGGAATTGTGGACAGCTAGAAAGCAGGGAAAGACACAGAGGCAGAGTGCAATGACTGCCTTCAAGACAAATTTATCTTGTGTTGTGTTATAGTGCACTAAGTTGCACACTTGCCCGATCGGGCAACCAGGTAGCAGTCTTCACTTGCCCCACCATTTTTTTTTACTTGCCCCGGGCAAGCGGGCAAGTGTTAGTGTCAAGCCCTGACTGGACAAAAATCGCTGCAGCATTTGTGGAGGGCTGTGTCCCAGGGATAGAGCTACACTACCATAAGAGGAGCCACGATAAAAGGAGATAACTGATTGTCTAGTCATCCGTCATGTCGACGGGAGAGGGGGTGGGGCAGCTAAAATGAATATAAAATATTCATTTTAGATGTTCATATGAGTTGAAGTAGTATTAAAGTTTTTTTTTAAAGTGAAATATCCCTTTAAATGTATGTAGAAAATCACACCTGTATTAAAGGTAGGGGAAGTGATTTCACTTATGTCAGATATCACCCAAAAAAAAAAATCTGTTAAAATGCTCTATTATAAGGTGTGCAGATCATATATGGAGTTTCCCCCTCCCCCACGTTAGCAGAGGAGACAATAAAAGTTCCCCAGGTGGAGGGTGAATTCTCCTCCAATCAGGATCGAGCAGCAGGTTCACATAGTGTAGCTACTCTGGGGGCCCCTAGTGCACCAGGCTGGTACTACACAATGAATTTCAAATCACTTCCCCTACCTTTAAGTGAGGGGCGATTTTTTAACGACGGCAATGGCGCTTTTAAAACAAACATCCAAAATGAGATTAGCGGATATGATATTACCTCAACAGTGAATTTTGATCTGTTATTGTGCATAAAATATGATATTGCATTATGGCATTTGTAAATCCTATGTCAAGTCTTTATCCCTCTCCCAGGCTGGTTCGTACTGCACAGTCCTCCATACTGCACTTTCTTTTTTACACCCACCCACACACACTTCATATTTCAGCAGTGTTTCAGAACTGAAGTGGGTTCAACAGTCAGAGAATGGAGTCTGTTCCCCAAAATAATCATCTCTACAGAGCTGTAAAGTCTACTCTTGAGTTTCAGGGGGACAACATTAAAAACAATGTTCCAACTCCAGAGAAAGCACAGGTTGACCTCTCTCATGACTCAACTACAGCCTAAAAAAAATGCCAGAAATGAGGGTCCGATACCGATTCTGATTTTGGAGTGTCCTAGAGACTACCAATATGGTGACCCAAAGTCAGCTCTAATCAACTAAAAAAAGTGCTGTATGCAACCACTCCAAGGCCCAGCTTATTATTCAGAGTTTGAGCCACAGACCATTTGATGACATTTTAGCCCCACATTTAGACCTAAAACTCAAGATTTCTTTTGGTTTTGTCCACAATTCCAGGCTGGATTTTTCAAACAAAAAAGGTGTAGACTTTTTAATTAGGTGGTGCTAATTCAGATGATGAATACTTTTAACTCTTTTAACTGTATTTTAACATGAAACCAAATCAACCCTACATCTGGTTACACCTGGAATCCTCTCAAGGACTACTGGTGGTCCCTGGACCACTGGCTGAAAACCAAATCTATAGACCAAACATTGAGACTGGATGCACACTGTCTGATCTAATCAATTCCCAACAGATCTCCAAACCTGTTGATTTGGGAGGGTTGGTTTCAAGCCATTCAACCTCCCCTAGGAGACATTTATACAGTATTATGTGGTGCAACAGCATCTCACATATCGCTTTGCGGACTGTAACTGTTGTCGCACACCCGGACTTCTAAGCTCACACCTTCAGAGAACAAAGCATAAATTATACTTAATGGGCTGCAGGTGTGCGTGCATCCATGCAAACAAACAAACAGACCGCTGCTGTGATCATCATGAGTGCTGCACCTCCCGTTCTTATGACAGTGACTGGAGGTGAAACACAACAGAAACCAAAGGATTATATATTCCAAGAGCGAGAGTTCAGAATAAAAATCCTAATCATTCTTCCTCCACATTGGGAGAAAACAGCATCTGAAAGTTTGACGGGCCATTCTTTATAGTGCAGTGAAAACTTTTCCATTACATCTTATGAGAGTCGGGGTTCTTCTGCAGCCTGGCTGCGTGCATGCTTGTGCTTATCAGTTTGACGTTGTGGTTAAGACATCCATGCACACCTACCTGTACACCTCTATACTTTATATTATGCTTTTGTTTAAGATTTGTTTTTGGCTTTTTTGCTTTTATTAATAGTTTCAAGTTAAGATAGAGAAAGAGAGAAGGCGAAAAACATGCAGCAAAAGGTCATCACTAGCGGGATTCAAACACGCGACACGCCATCAGGCCAAAGCCTACAGGTATATGTGGCATGCGCCTGGACCACTAGGTCAGTGGGCGCTCCATTTGTGTGATTTTTTTCCTAATTAACATTATTAATTAACATGTTTTTACTTTTTACATTAAAACATAGCTCACATGGCATTGCTAAGCATTATCTATTGTTGGAGCAGATATTGCACTGTAGCCATTTTAGCAGGTTCAAAGTAAAACAAAAGTTACAAAAAAATCTGGACACATTTTTGTGATGTTTTTCCAAAACAGATGAGAGTTTGGAGTCTTGAGAATTGGAACTATCTGCGCGCAAGCGTGCATGCATGCAAGCACGCACGCACGCACACACGCACACACACACACACACACACACACAAACGTTGACTAAGGACAAGGACAAAAACTATTATGCTGCTTATTCTCAAGTTATCAGTTACCACATCACTTCTCCTTAAAGACCTGCAAGAATAAAATATCTCCCGGCTGAACATTGGAGACATAAATCATCTGCACTGCACACAGGGAGACATCCCAGGCCTGGTCTGGTTGTCAAACATGAAGAATAAAGATACTGTCCTGGTGGCGCTTTCTGCTGATGAAAGGAAATCATAAGGAAAAGCAGCCAGTAAGAGTGGAAGAAAGAGTCAAGCTTGTAATTAATGAGCATATAGAGTACATCAACAAAGAAATGTAACATTATCTGATCCGTCAGACTGCTGCACAATTGATTTCTGTTATTGTACTACAATTATCATTGTTATTCAATTATTTTTGTTGGAGATCCATAGTGTATACATTAATACTGTGTGTAGCCTGTCAGTGTTAAAACGTTTTTCATTAGAAGATGTGGGTCCTACACAGCATAAAGATGTGCTATTAATCGGTCTGTCCCCCCCACATACTCTGTCCTTGTCAGTCTCTCAGTCTGGAAAAGTAATTGCGTCTCTTGTCGTTCTCCATTTCTTGCTCCCTGCCTGTCTGTCTGTCGTTTTTTCTCTAAACAAATAATTAGACGAGTGTCTTCCATGAGGCCTTGTTATCTTTCAGATGTACCACTCTTCTCCTGTCAGATCAGTAAAGAAACGTTGTCAGATCTGATCTTGGTGGAGCACATCAAACAGCCACAGTCATCTTACAGGTCCTGGGCTTGACTTTCTTCTCGGTTTTGCTCCTTTCATGTCTTGTTATCGTTACACGTGGCTCAGTAGGTGGGTAGCTGTCTAGAGGAGGGTCCGTGCAGGTTGTGTCCGCCTCCATACATTTTCCCGGCGAGGCTTGGATCGACCTGAAACCTTGCGCTGATTTCATACAATGTCATGGTCAACTGACCACGTGAAGTACAACATCCACTCTGTGATTAGAGCCCGTACTTTCTCCTTCTCTTTTCTTTTTTCTTCCCGTTTGTTTTATTGTGGTTTTCCTTCTCTTACATCACTTTTTCATTGTTTCTTCGTACAAAGTGCCTCTGTCCGGGGGCAGTGGGGCTGATTCTATGGTCACTTGAGAACAGGCTTCCAACGTGATCTAAGGTTTCTTAAAGCCGCTTTGAAGTGTGTGCTGGGCTTGTACGGGTCAGAAGAGACTTTCTTTAGTCCAGTGTCCTTTTTGTTCCATTTCTAACACTCTTGGCTTTTCCCAACCTCCCTCTAGTCTAAATCAATCCCCGGTCAGGTTTAACATCTCTGACAGCAGAAGGCAGTGCGGAAGTCTCCTAAATATCAAGGATGTCTTAACAGGACTTTAGATTAAAGCTTCCAGCACCTTGCCACGGCCACAAAGAGGTCATGAGAAAGGTGTGATAGGGATAAATAAATAATATAGCCTTTTTATTCTGTGCTGTCTGTTCGCTACAATTTGTCTGGGGATGTTGCAGTACTATTTACAGACATTATTAAAAACTCCAACCTTTACTCCCTATCCTCCCAGGACAAAAATATAGGATTAGATATCATCATGATCGCTCTATCCAATAGAAGGCTAGAGGAGATCTGTCAGCCGCGTCTTAGTTCACAGAGAAAGATCGACACCTGGGTCTCACCTCATAATTATTTATTTCTCCCCGTCTCCATTTGCTTTTTTTGTTTTTTAGTGTAAATCCTTTACAATCCCCATTCTGCTGTCAAAGCTACTCTTCTCCCGGAGTCTCTGCACACTTCAAAATAAAATTGCATAGCAACGACCAAAGCTACATTTTTTCGTTGGACTTGATTATTTACAATCTATCTCTTGCCTCATTTCACCTGGAAGGCAGCATGTATTCTAGTCTGCTGGTTTCATGCTCTGGCCCTCTGGAGTGTGGGAACTCAGGCGCAATGGCATTATTCACCTCAGTGCATTTCAATTCCCTATGTTCCACACAGCAACTTGACACTGTCAGAGGTTTCTCCATTTAGCGCCGATTGTACTGTAAAGAGCTCAATGAAGGGTTCAGGTACGCCGTGCACCGTGTGGAACAATAGTCTGGCACACTGCAAAATCCTGAGTGTTGATTTAACCTCTTAAAACTAATACTGTATGTTGTTGAGCAGAGACCCTCTAGTGTCTAAAAGTAACTACAGTAGTGTGTGAAAACAGTCTGCTTGCAACTCTGCTCTAGAATCTGGAGGTTTTAATGGTTCACTCCGTGTTAAATTAACACTGAGGGTTTTGCTGTGTTTAAGACATAGGAAAAGGAGTCTACTGTACTTGTACATATATATGTACATATACTCTGCCAATAAGAGACGTGTCCAAAAGAACATTGACTACAGCAACTTTCACAAGGGCCTTCATTGTTTTTTCTCCGGGAAATAAAGGTGTTCTACAGAACTCAGGGTTTGTGCAATCTCTGGAACTATAAATGGAATTGCAAGTTGGAACAAAATATTTTACCGTATTCTAAATTAGCAATATCATATTATTCTGTGCCAATGGACATTTTCTTTCCCTTTGCTGAACTAGAAATTATGCAGAGAAAGCTGTGTGTGCATGTATCAGATTTCATCTCACAGATGCAACATTCAGCAGGAAAAAAGAAATTGCAACACATTTTTGTCGATACCACAAGACCCCTTTTTTAATCAGATTGTAAAACTAGAAACAGTGGTCTCTGGTGCACACAAATGAAACCCGGGTACAGTACATGGTACATGCCTTGTACACAGCCTACACTACTAGGGAACTAAAGAAGAAATATAGTAGTTCTATGCTTGAATAAGTTTTATTTTCAGAGACAAATCTAGTGTGGCAGGGACAGGGGCAGCAGCCCAACAAACACGGTAGATGTGAAGTGAACTGAAGGGGAATTACATGTATCCTACACAATTCCTTCACAGACAGTGGTGGTTATTACCGGTAAATTTGATCTTTAAGCAGTTATGTATGTACTTAGGGTTAGGGTCATATTATCAATATTGAAAATAGTCAACATGATAGATGTTAGTGAGATTTCAGTCAGATATAAATAAAAACGCAGTCCAGTTTCATTGCCATACTTTGTTTGACCTCGATCTGAACATTACCTATTACAATCTCTCTTCACCTCCAGACAGTGCACGGAGCACCTTGTATTCCTGCATGTACTTAGTAGGAAACCTTGAAAATAAGGACACCTATTCTGCCTTTGCAGTCTCGTCCAGGTCTGAGACCACCACCAAAGACAGTGTCAATTGGACTCAATGTCAAGGGCACAACCAAACGATCTCAGCTCAGTTGTTATCATTTGCTGTAGAGCACAACAGGGAACACAGAGGTCTTAGCACTTAGCAGAAGCTGTCCTGTTGGAGCTGTGGTTAGGAAGAGAGATAGAGGACAAGGAGGGACGATATGATGCTGGGACATTGTGAATACTTGTTTCGAAGTTTTTGCTGCCATTCGAGTATGCAATTGCAAATATGACACTCCGATAAAGAAACTTTGCATAATAACAACACAAATTAAAGCATCAACTTGTATGAATAAGGCATTAACAAATGAATAGTTGAATGCTTCAAGATTAAAGGTTAATGAGTTATTTGGCGCACATCACATTGATGTATTTGCAAAAAAAATGCACTGCATTCGACCCATCTCTTGGGAGTGGTGAGCAGTAAGACGTGAAGCGCTAAACTGAAATCAAAGTTTAATTTACTACAAAAAGCAAGATAAAAAAAATAAAATAAATGCATTTATGCTCATTGGGAAATGTAGATATGCCATTTAACAATAAAAACATGCTTCTTGATTCTGCAAGTAAATGAAGAGGTTATCAGTAGAATACCCACTAAGAGAATGTTTGATATTCCCAGCCCTAACAAGAGGATGGAGTTACAAAGAAGGAAGGAAGACAGGATAAACGAGGGGAAGTTGACTTGCTGTTATTGAAGAGTAGCGTCACAGATTCGGGGTCACAGAACAGAAACAAAGAGGTTGGCTACTGTCTGTCAACACGGCTATCAATATAACAATGTGAGCCAAGACCTACAGAGATGCTCTTTGGATATTAAAACAAGAATAGCAGCTTTCTCACTAATCATTTTTGTAAAGCCGTCAGTCCAACCTCTAGCCAATGCTCTCATTATGTCCTTTGATAAGAGCTGGTTCATATTATTCTCACCATTGTATTTCATTTAAGCGTGCACAATGACCGACTCGCACAGTTTTAACACAGTAAAGTCTGGAGTGTTCATTTAACTCTTGGGGGTAAATATTTATGTTCTACATTAGTTAAACTGTGCAAAGTTAAATGAACACAACAAGTTTCCTGCGACGGGAGACCCAACATTGGGATATTTTTTTGACAGACACATAATGAAACTCTCAGGAGACTGCCGTACAATTTTGATTATATTCTATGCTCTCCAGCAAGACTCTGTATAATTACTGTCAGTCCCTTAGGTGAGAGGGAATGGGTGTCCAAGACAATGGCAGAGAATTATCTTGGAATTGAGCACAGTCCTGGGTGGTTTGCACCAGAGCAGATTAAACATTTCACAGTATGCGTTTTAATTATGTGCTATCCCTATATGCCCTGTTTGACTCTAAGGCCCTCGTGGATGATATTCAACTCAACACATTTCATTCATTCTCCCATTTTGGCAATGCACTCTGTATAGAATGGCATTTTTCAACACTTGTGCATGCACAATTTCATATTCAGTAGTTGCCGTCAGCAGAAGCTTTATATCTCTATATTTATTTTATATACATTTATTTTAATAAATTAATGACATTGGTCAACATTAACCATTATTCACTTAATTTAGTACTACTTTGATGTACAAGCTCAAATACATTTTGATTCAATGGATATTAGTCATTTTTTTGAAGAATTGAGCAATTTCACATACAATGAAAGTTTCTACATTAATGAAGATTAAAATCATGCAGTATGAATGGAAAGCAAATAACTTCTCCCATGTTTGAGGGAAGGACAGAAGAGTGGTGAATTGCTTTTCTGGGCAACAATGTTGTTCTTTTTTAACTTTTACGATTTCTTTAGCAGACAAAAAGTACAGGCACGTATTGGACCAAAGAAAAATAATAGTATTGGGGTACTGTAGGAAAGGATTCATGGGTGATTCATGTTGTTCTAGAGCTCCGATAGGTAAGAGGCAGCTCCCTCCATACAGTAGATAGGCTACAGTAATCTCTAGGAATGTTTGCAACCAGAGTCCATAATTCAGCTGATCTCCATTCTTCTGGTATACTGCAATCACAGTCTTTAAGCAGTACAGGAGAACGACAAGCTTGATCATTTGTCGCTGCAATGGCAGCCAAATGACCTTTCTGATCTTAGAGAGGCGGGCAAACATGGATCAAACACTGGAGAAATATTGGTTTAGAATTGACTAAACATACTGCACTGAAAATATAGTGACTAAAATGAACATTGTTGTCTAGGAAATGTTCCAAGTATACGCTAGAAGTAATTCAAGCTTTAGTCTTGTTTAGTCTAATACACCTGGATTACTGCCCAGCCATTTGCTGCAAAGAAAGATAGGCAAAAAATGCAAAAGAAAAAAAAAGGCTGCCAGATTAGTTTGCTATTGCTCCCAGCAGAATGTGAATAACTGTACTCTGTGCAGGCGTGTTGGTATCGAGGAAGACTAACTTTTCTCATGACAAAGTCCTAATAAACAGTAAACATTATTTGCGAGGATAGACATGGTGGAGGCCTGACAGGCTTAAGGCCTATTCAGAGATGGATTTTCGGTGCCCACCGCGACCACCGTTTCCTACAATATGACGTCATACCACCGCAACCACCGCACTTTCCAGCCCTCCTCTCGGATTTTACTAACCACCGCACCGCACCGCAGCGGTTGCTTGTTTTTAATGGCTGGTTAAAAAAAAAGAAAACACACAACACACCACACAGCGCAGTGCTGGTAGTGGACTTTGGAATAGCGGTGGTCGCGGTGCTCTGAGCGGTGCTTGCGGTGGCCACCGAAATTCTAGACTCTGAAAGAGCCTTTAGGTGTTCAGGTCAATATATCTATTTTTGTTGATTGTTATGCTCTTCCCATGTGGCCCTTATACTATGCACACCAGGCCAGATCTTTATACACTTTTACACCGTCTTGACTTTGTAGTGCATTTTATATTATCTGTGTGTTACTTCTCTGGGCTACTTCTCTACACAAGACTAAAGCTTTTCATCCTTATGCCAGTGTGTTGATATGAATGAATGAATTTCCCTTTTGGATTAAAATACTATCCTATTGTATCCTAACTGTGTTCATTTTGTGAATACCAGCTGTCCAAATTGTACTGCTTTGCTTGCCCGATTCCAGATATTAAGCTATTCTCATTAGCCTGGCCTAGATATCTACAGTACCAGAACAGACACTCCGAACAAGAATTTTGATGGGATTGTCTACAACTGAAATTGGAACAAGTGACCAATTCCAAAGACTACAGTTGCTCGGCAGCAGCTGCAGACAGCAATCAGGATATAAAATAGTAGACTTGAAGTGCTGTTAAGATTCCAAGATGGCAAGTTGTGTAATAAGGCCACATAGATTGGCTGTCCACTTCAATTCATCATCTTCAAAAGGCTCATTCAAAATGGATGGAGGTAAAGTAAAAGTTCAAGAATACTGACAGTATTTTTATTTTTTATTTTTTTGCATTTTTTAAACCTCTCAAATCAATCCATCATTGTTGACAAGAAAAGCTGAAGGACAGAGATTTTTTATCATTATAAAGAGTCCCGTTGTGTATCAAGAATGGAGATTAATATCGAAAACGGAGCTCCGGAGACTACTGTATAAAATGCCTGGTTGTGCAACAGACTGCCGTGAATCGGCAAGTCCGTCATACAAAGCCGTCCGGCCCCATATTAGCTTAGCAGGGGGGAAAAATTGAGCATTAATAACTCCTGATCTAAATCAAACGCTAGTACACTGTAACCAAAGACGCTCGTTTTTGACAACTCATGGCAGCACCATTGTCAGGCGCAGTAGGAATAATATGACCTTTCTTTGTTCCCGATCGCTGGTTTTTGGTTTTGACTAGTCTTAGCCGCATCTGCTATGAAGTCTTCCGAATGGAAACGATCATGGACGCACTGATTTAATGGTCGATAATGGTGCTGGCAACTTAGTGTGTGTTATGTGTTAAATGAAATGCAATTCAAACCAAGATGCCACATTACACATGAAAATGTATAATGGTTAAACAGTAAAGCACAGTGCACTGCACTAAAGAAGACATGCATTTTGTCTTTAACCGTTTTTGACAATGGTGGAGATTATGCATAGTCCATGGAACCAAATGTAACACTGCAGTGTTCTTCAAGCAATGACAATTTTTAAAGGCCTTAAGTTTTCTACTAAGTCCACTACATTTCCACGTAAACATAGTTAATCACGATGATATAACATGCCCCATTTTATGAGAACCTGTTACAGAGGATGATGTAACACGGCGCCCATCATTTGCTGCAGAGTAACTTTGCACTGTATGTGCTGAATAATTTTGCATCGGCAAACAGTCTGTGGAACCATACCTTTGAATTGAGAGCCTTTTTCTAGGGTAAAACACTGTGTGCAGTGCATACAATGTTGATACGCGTATACACAACCCCCCATACTCTCTTGGGCAACCAATCACCAAGGCAGAAGGCTGCGGAAACTAGCGTTTAAGCCACCCCATCCCCATCCACCATCACCATGGTGATGGTTGTTTCAAGCAGACTTGGGGGGGTGTGGGGGGTTGTTGGATTATCTCATTAGCAAGCTGGTGATATTTAGTGACATTTTATGAGTGGACAAGTAACACACATAGATACCCTCTGGCACCTGGAAGCATGGGGCATGCAAAATTTGACAGAGAGCAGAAATAAAAGAGAAGCAGTCCATCGACTCAACTTTGAAATATGGAGGATGTGTTGTTTTCCCCTCCGTGCGTCCGTTCTAATTGCAGTGGGTTTAATGAATGAGCAAAACGGCAATCGACACAACTGAAATAGCTGCGCTTGTCATGGCATTATTGAGTACGCTCAGCCAGAACCAGAATATTAGTCCTTATACTCGTGAAACCGAGCCATTACCGTTGACAGTATAATCCTAACCCATTCACTCCACTCACTGTAGTGTCCAAATGATCCATCATCCATGTTTGAACACTGGGCCATTATAGCAAGCCTGCACACTGAATATTACCATGTGTAGGGGCAAGTCTGTGTGTGTGTGTGTGTGTGTGTGTGTGTGTGTGTGTGCGCGCGCGTGCGTGCGTGCGTGCGTGCGCGTGCGTGCGTGCGAGAGACGCGCAAAGGTCCTTTGAAATGGCAATGGCAACCAATAACGTTCAACTTCTTCTTGTCACATTCGAACATTATAGCAGGTTGTAACATTGCGGGCAGAGAAACGCTTGTGATTCAAGCCTCAACAGTACAAAGCATGAAGGAAAGCTTGTTGTGTGTGGCAAGAACACCACCACATCATTCTGCATTAACACACTGTCTTCCACGACACATCATTACCACACATACTGCCGTTTACTTTATCTGCCTGCTCTTGGTTACGGCGGTGCATGGATATTATCTTAATGAGATAATGTTGGGTAGCTTGTTGTGACGCTTCGTTGTTTAAGAATGGATGATCTGTGGAGATTCTCCTCATTATCTGTGTGATGCAAACCGACTTCAGAACTAGTACTGTTTCACCAAAGAGACTGCAAAAGACATGGTAGGGAACCTTCTCTCAGAGTCAAATTAACACTCGGGGGAGGACGAAGACCAAGTCTAGAAGGTTCACTTGTTTGAAACGATGTCTCTCTGATCAGAAAAGGGTTGCATATGAATGACCATATATACAAGCTATACTAACTGCTAAACATCAATGCACCATGTGGTTGGGAAAAGAAAATCCATCCCTCGCACACAATGTGCACAGTCACAGACCTTTACACCTGTGGGTACATTCTGTCCCTGTCAAATACACACAGGCCACCATTCAGCCCAAAATGATAGATTGGAATGTGAATGCACAGACATGTGATTCATTATAACTGTCCTGGCTATCCTGTCAGTTCCACTAACAAGGTAATAGACTGCGCGTGTGCACGCACGCGCACACACACACACACACCACGTGTTTTCATGATACAATAAGCATGTCACTCAGTACTCCATCTAGGAGTATAAGTAGCAGCGTCTCCACAGTGTGACACGCACACGCACGCGCACACACACACCCCCATGTGCACACACACCCCCACCCATGTGCACACACACACACACACACACCCCCACCCATGTACACACACACACACACACACACACACACACACACACACACACACACACACACACACACACACACACACACACACACACACACACACACACACACACACACACACACACACACACACACACACACACACACACACACACACACACACGTTATTTACTATGAGAACAATGTACTGTATATCTTGTTGGTTTTATGTTACAAATACACAGGTTGCTTCTATAGCTTCCGTGAAGAACAATTGAAGCAAATCCCACGGGAACACATAGGGTAAATGGATAGGAACGGACACACTCTCTCAGTAAACTGTATACAGTACCATGATATTGTAGTATGCAGGATATCATGCAACATTAATGACCCTCATCAAATATTAAACAGTCGTATATCTCCATCCTCTTACTGTGCTGTGTGAGCAAATACTGTCAGTGCATTACCGATGTGGTTACTTGTAAGATGCCTTGTATACATTGTCATACATGGCTAGGCACGGCTGGCACAGCGGCCCCGCTGATCCAAGATTCAAGATATTTGGGTCATAAAGATTTAACATCTTCTTGTGAGGTAGGTAGTGGATAAAATGGAACAAGTGCACAAGTACACTAAGTGCTAACCTCCACATCGCGGCTTCTCCCAAGCCGATTCCACCAAATCTATAGTGAACAATCGGTGTGCAAAGAGCACAACAATGTGTACGGGCAGTTTCTTTTTTTAAAGCAGTCATTGGTATCAACTCATGCGGTGCCCCATGTGCATCCTGTTATACTGCTGTGTGTGTTGCACTGTGCTCCTGTAATTGCGGTCGGGCCAGGCGGCCACATGGCAGCATTCCTGCGCGTCCCGATCTGTGCTGAGCCGTCGTCTGTCAGCCATCATCTCCGTCAGACCTGGCTGAGGGGAGCTCATCAGGAGCAGGTGCAGATCTGCACGCTTTTGGCATCAGCAAACAGTATAGTGTCCCTCACCTCAGCCAGCGCTTTCATCCCCTATCCGCCGTCATTTACATTTGCATGTCAGATGTTCAGGTAGTAGCGCAGAGGGCAAACAAAATGCAACAACCTTAGAATAATATTTAATTAATTTCCAGAACAATAGCAAAACAACCACCAAAAGTCTTGCACATAATGCCCCACTCTTGATATCCCAGAATTGGTCTTATGGCTCTTTAACACTAATCCAGTGCAATCATCCGCCCACTTTAGTTCGTCCGCTAAAGAGGCTTCGCAATGCTTTTAATGAGAGCAAATACCTAATTCTTACAACCAAAGATATCCTCCTAAACCTGTAACCTTGCCTCCTTCCAAAGCTCTTTCACCATCTCTTCTGTTCCCTGGCGTAATCCAGTATGCCCTGCACACACTCATACACACACACCCCATATCACCACCGAGCCCTTCCTCATTCCCACGCCCTAGCCCTGCCCTGCCCTGCCCGGTGAGAGGCTGTGAGTGACTTTCTGTCCTCTTACCATCTGACTCCTTGACATCCAGGCCCTCTAGAGAGTTGGCAGAGTCCTCCTCCTCCTCCAGGGAGAGCCTTCCAAACAGGCTGCCCGCCATGGTTGAGCAACAAGCCACCACGATGCACACACGCACATGTGCACAGCACACACAGAAACACACCCAGTATAGACAGTATATGGTCGCCACAGAGATCGTCCTCTCTCTCTCTCTCTCTGTCTCTCTCTCTCCTCTACGCCCTTTTAATCTTTCCTTCTACCTGCTCTTGATGCGAGTTGGAGCTGCGTCTGGCAGAAAGCCTCTCAGTATCTGAATGAATGAATGGAGAACACAGAGAGAGAGAGAGAGGTTGTGCGTGTGTGTTGCATGCATCTCCTTGTGTATACGCATCAAGTGTGTATGCGCGCGTGTGTGTTGTGTGTGCGTGATTGTGTGAGAGTGAGAGAGAGAGAGGGAGGGAAAAGGAGAGAGGGAGAGGAAAGATGCCTTGTGAAAAGGGGAGGGATGCATGATGCTTTCTTGGAGGAGGGTCTCTCGGGTATAGCTGGGGAGCACAGGGCAAAGGGGGCGGGGCCCAATTAATAATGCCGTTCCTCTGTCACAAACTATTAACACTCCCGCATCTGCAATTAATTTCAGGTATTGCATATGTACAGCACTTGCAGCTACAGTGCACACACAGCTGACCTTACAGGAGACCACAGACCGTGAGTGTTTGCCTATTTAATTGTTGCTCACAGGCAAGCTAATTAACACAATTATCACTGGAGTTTTCGATCATTTTAGTTCCCCGTTCTTCACAAAGCTTCTAAAAATCACCTAGTTGTGACCCTACCTAGCTCCATCTCATGATAATCTACTTTACATTGCAAAATCGCATCTCATAATGAGTGGGTGCCCGGTTATACATTTGCAGCACACAGCACTTGATAATGTTGTGCAATAACAAGTATGTATTACAAATGTGACAATAGAGCCTGACCAACAGAATAAGTCTAGCGTATTGGGGGTCATATCGGTGGATCCCCCTTCTATCGGTGGTCTTATCGTATCAGTGAAATCGTCACCGACAGAATAGAAAAGTGCACAGTGCACACTACTAGCTGCTACAGTGTTTTTTATGTTTATTTGCCAAAGTGATGCCAGTGGTGCTGGGGAGTTGTTGTGACTGGTATTTGTTTGTCCGTGTCACTATTCACTGCTCCTTTGGGTTCCTTGACAGCTTGACTGAACAACTAAAAAAAGAAAGAAAGCTCTTGAATAAAGACACTGGTCAATGTGAATGCACAGCTGCATAATCATATTGGCAAATCGAGAAACGATGCATCATTTAATTGGCAACTGCTGTATTATTTCTGCAGAATTGTTCTATGAAATGTAAATACCTCAGAGGTCAGCTTGCGCCATAATGCAGAGGTAATCCCAAAGCCTTAAAAGGATCCCTGCCTAATAAGACAAATATGCCTTCTATAATTAAAACATGCAGATAAAAACACCTTCAATACTTTATTTCTTTCATAAATAGAGAATCTTTCACTCAATAGGAGGTGCTCCGGTCGCAGGATGATGATGTCACAGAGCATGTTCATCCATATATTCCATAGAGCTAGACCACACGTGACATCATCATCCTGCGCCAGGAGCAGTTCCTGTTGAGTGAATTATTCTCTATTTATGAAAGAAATAAGATGCCATTGGTGTTTTTATCTGTTTATTTTAGTTATATAGGGAAAGTATAATGTTTTAAGCGATGTTTATCTCATTAGACAGGGATCCTTTTAAGACTATAGACAGAGTTACGACATCTTCCTTGACTTCCATAGAAAGGTGTGCTTGCGCCGCCCACATGAAAAACAATGCACTTCCAATTCCAGTGTGTCACCCCTCAATGTCGCAACTTTTTGGCAACCTCTTAGACGCTGGGATCATGCAATCTCTTCATCTCCAAAATTACCATGCCTGTCTATTGGGACTCGGAGCTGCTATGCAGCTGCCAAAAATGTTTATTTTCATTCCAGATGAAAACAAAATGGTTATCGTGTCATTCCATAACGGTTGGGCTCTTAAATATGCAAATTGCAAGTATGAAATGTAGTGCATTGTATTTCCTTTGGCACGCATTAGTATTTGTCCATGGAGAGATTTATGCAAACAGAGTGGCTTATTGTTAGAAGAAGACTGATGGATAAAAGGGCATGCTCCTTTGCACCCCTTTTCAATTATGGTAGAAGGATTATACTTGACAGTCTCATAACCCTGTGGCCAGTTCAAATCAAAATAGAAAGGGGATGCTCAGTGGATCACAGATCCCCTGTGACATGGCCTAACAGTAATAGTGAGTTACATTATAACCTAAAGGCATGAAATAATGGTGCACATGTCTCTCATAGTTATACACATCCATTGTCCAACTCTATCTTTCTTTCAAGAGAGATAGAGGCAGCACTATATTAGGCTATATCAAAGTCATCAAAACCACACACCCCTGGATCACAGAAATGTGAACACACACGCGCATGCGCGCACACACACGCGCATGCGCGCACACGCACATGCACACACACACTCTCTCTCTCTCTGTGTGGCTCTGCAAAGAAAACCAACATCACCTAAAAGCACCATCTTATAACCTTGTAGAAGAGACATTTGTTGGAAGAGAAATAATGTGTTCTGTGTTGCGAATGTTCTGAGGGTAGCCTTTGGCTATAGTACAAATTGAGACCAACTGACAGCCCATTAGGAAAAAAAAAAACGAAACTGTACAACTTGTCATCCAGGCAAAGTTATCTTCCATTCTCTCTGCCTGTTGACTGCTAAAATCCTCACACACACACAACACAGAATACTAAGTCACAGGAACTCACTTTCTCTAACCTTCACCCACTCTCTCTCAGTCATATTAATTCAATATATTTAATGTATTTTATGACTTTACCTTTAATTGCCTAAAAGTAGAATTAATGGCATGGAACATAATATTGGGTAAATTGCCAAATTGCCACTGAATGTTTAATCGTGGACATAATTACATTACCCCGAGGAAATTTTGTTCTCAAAACATTTTCCTCAAGACATTTCACCAATGCTTGGCCAGAAATAAAAGGCAAACTTGGTAAACAACAACAAAAAACATCCGAATTTCCAGATCGACGCTGAGGTTGTCCTCAACTCACCCAACAACCGAAAGCCTGCAAACCCACCAGCCCCACCCGCCTCTGGGAACATTGATCCATCCATACTGGCCGACTCACCCGATGCCTCCATGGGGAAAAGTGCAACAGTGTGTGTGTGTGTGTGTGTGTGTGTGTGTGTGTGTGTGTGTGTGTGTGTGTGTGTGTGTGTGTGTGTGTGTGTGTGTGTGTGTGTGTGTGTGTGTGTGTGTGTGTGTGCGTGCGTGTGTGCGTGTGTGCGTGTGTGCATGCGTGTGCGCGCATGTGTGCATGCAATTGTGTCTGTGTACATAGTGTGCTCACCTGCATGGTATGAGTGTGCATACGTGTTGTGTCATTGGAGTTCACGGTGAAGGATACAACACAAGAGAGTGTCCTTCCAGGCATGACTGATGTAGGTCTTGAGCGTTTGTGCTCCATTAGCCAGCTCATTAAGTCACATTAGAACACACAAGATGAGTTACCCTACTCTGTGTGATCAAAAACACCCATCAACCATCCAGCCTTGTCCTCTGCCTCTCTCTCTCTCTCCCTCTCTCTATATACAGTATACCGGTATATATATATATATATATATATATATATATATATATATATATATATATATATACAGTATATATATATATATATACACGTATATACAGTATCTCTCTCTCTCTTTCTCTAATGCACATGCACACACGACTACAGATCGCAGACTACCGATAAATTTGATAACATAAAAATTAAAAAAAAATAATAGTGTAATAATAAAATAAATAAAAAAACATAAATTGTAATAATTGAGACTAGAACAGCAGCGAGATTGTCCAAACCTACACATGAAGACACATGCCCCAAAACATTCTCACCCTGGGAGAAAATCCTGGCAATAACTGTAAGTTTAAAATTATTGCCCAAATTTAGTACTGGAGGAGGTAGCACATGAAAGGAACATGTTATTTCAACCACTTCCCTTGCCCTCCATCAGGCGTCCCGTTTGGCCAGGGGGAGGCAGTATAGGAACCGGGACAACAAAACCTCAGTAAAACTATGCCTAAACCTAACCCCGTTTATAAACGTAACCTCAGCCAAACAAATAAAAGAATACAGGAACTGCATGGTGTGGGGGAGACAATTATAGGCCAGCGTGTTTTGGAGCAGCATTCTGGACTGGTTACCTTTGAAAAACGTTTGAATTGTTTACAGCAAATTGTAGCAATACGTAATCAGATAAGCAAATGCACAAATGTAACAAGAAATGTACATTGTAACTGTCTAAAAAGGTGTCATATAATGGGATGGACCACAAGATGGCATGATAATAAAAATTGTTAAATAGTCTAAATGTCACCAGACCTACCTAAAATCACTCACATAAACGTGCACGCATGCTCACACTCACGCAGTCTCATTCACTCCTCACTCCACCTGAGACCGAGCCACTTACTTACCAGAATCAGAGCTGGCCGATGCCACTGGCATTTTGAAGATCGGCTTGTCCCCAAAGTCCTTTGTGAATCCCGTCAGGACAGCTGGAATGAAGGAGAAAGAAAGAAGACACTAAGATAGATGGAAGGGCACAGACTACAAAAAAGCATTACTGAATTATTTGACTAGATTTATGAATGAATCCTCCCCAGGCTGTCCTAGCGAAGAAGGTGACAAAAGGGTAATTCATACGCTAGTTGTGCAACATGGCTCACAACCAGCCAAGCATAAATCAAGTCAAATAGACACAAGAATGTGTTGACTAACTGCTGGTCCTCAACCTGCCCCCACATCATTTCCTGGGGTGCTTAAATAATGGTAAATAGTGCATTTATATAGTAACTTTTAAACAAGGCGCTAGACCAGCACATTGGGAGCAATTTGCAGTAGTGTCTTGCCTAAGGACACTTTTCATGTAGACAGTAGGAGCCAGTATTTGTCCCTTTAAAAGCCTAGGTGGTTATCTCAACCGTGCCGTGGGTTCGACTCCCAGCCCAACGGCCTTTGCCGTGTGTCACTCCCCATCTCTCTCTTCCTTTCCTGTCTACCTATTGTTGTTGAAAGGTATAAAAAGCCCCCAAAAAGGACGTTTAAGACCTTTTAAATACCTAAGCAAGGAAGAAAAAAAATACCATTACAGCATCAAAAGTAATTTAAACTTTCAAATCATTCAAAGGTCTGAGCATTTTACCAATTATCGTCTAGACCCGCTTGCATTACCCTTGCAGCATTCCGTCTGGGAATCTCTACATAGCGTAAAGAAAGCTTAAGCATTATCACCAGCAGCGTCAATTCGGTTAACAGCTATTAAAAAGGACAGCCTGTTGCTCCGGCATTAACACCCACATGCTGTCCGGCTCTGCACTTCCATGAGGAGAAGTCCTTAGCTCCTGCAGGAGAGCTGCAGTGAGTGGGCGTGTGCAGGCTGGCAGCCTGACGCTAGCGCAGAGAGGGTCTTTTGTTGACTCTAATTGGTCCTTTGACATCGGGACAGCACGGAAAGTGGCAAACCTGGGCTTTTGATGTGAGGGCCAGAACATATGTTCTCTAGGGGTAGCCCAAACAAAACACACGCACACACACACACACACACAATTGTAGAATGACGTAAAACAGCGCTGAATAGAATCCCAATGAGCCTGTAGACTGGATTTTGCACGGCATACGGCACCCTCACACAACTACCTATAAATCCGCCACTAAATATTTAGTGCGCCACTTAACTATTTAGTGGTGGATATAGTATAACTGATTGTTTTTTACTATTTTTTTTTTTACTAGTTATTAACCATTTTTTCTTGTGGAAAAAAATCTTTCTCAAATTCTGAAATACTATGGATGGACATTTGGACCCAAAATAAAACAGTAGTATATGCACACTCACACGCACACACTTAGGAGATCAAACGGACGATACAATGATGAAAGAAGAAAGAAAGACTAATGAACAAAAAAGACATTTCTGAGGGAGAACGAATTGTGGAAGGAAAAAACATCATTCTTTCCAGCCATCAAACATTCCAAAAGCGTTAAGTATGTGTGGAATCTCAGCAATCTCAGCGTATTAATGCTTCAACATTAATTAACAGGTGTAACTGCTGCAACTTTTATGACATTTAAGTACATAGCTGTTGTAGACACTGATGGGGGTCTACAAAAAGCTTTGTTAAGCTTGGATCTGTGTTGATCAGGTGATTAATACCACATACCCAAGCCCACTGGCTTATCCATGACTCCAGTGTTAGCAATGGGAAATGACAGAGCTTGTTAAGCACGCTGAGAGCACGTGGTTGTTATAAAAAGTCAAAGCCGATTTCAGTGGGCTTTATTAGCCACACTTGAGCTGAATTGACTAATTTGTGTGCGTGTATGAAAAAGCCAAATGTGGGGAGAGGGGGGGGGGGGGTAGAGGGAGAGAGAGAAACCACACCTGTGTGAATTGAGCAGTGCGTTTATAAATATTGTGCTCTGTACTGTATTCTAGTGTAGTGTGTGGGAGCCCCTTGTCCGGAACGCCCATAACAATTACATAGTTGATATGTGGAGCCCTTGGGGGTCCCCGCATCCTGCAGAGCTCCAGGAACAGGCCGGGGCTCGTACTGTAGTGTTCTCTGTGCTGCTTTACTATACCAGCTTTATATTAGGTGTTGCAGCTGCCCGTGCTTAGACAGATGGACAGACAGACAGACACACACATACACGTTGCAGCGTAATGGAGTGGCTAGGCACCGCTCAAAAAGAGAGAGAACAAGATAACACCAGAGGAGCGCAGCTGCACAGGAGATGTGGTTTCAAGTCATTCCCATTCACAGCTTATGGTGGAACCTCCTGCTGCAGGCTATTCAGCCAAACATTAATAACAACACCGTAATCTCAAGTGTCAACATTCTCTCATCCTGTTAAGTCTGATTTATCCTCGGTAGCACACAAACAAAAAGAAAGAACAGAATAAAAGCCTGGCCTACTAGGCCACAATGCGTAGCAGCATGCATTGTGTCCGACTGTAGGTTGGCTATTATCGGTGTGTGACACCCGTTCACGGCTGAGTGTATGACTCAGTTTTTACGCATGCGAGGAGGTATGGCCTGCTGCCAAGTGACCACGCTCTCTCAATCCAGGAGAAGACCATTTATTATTTTGGTAGGGTAGCACTAATCAGGCTAATACTGAAAGAGAATGGGAGGAAACTAATTATGTATGAGCACAGAATCAATAGACTATATCCCCCCACTATCAAATTTACAGACGTGAATTTGGCCACACAGTGGTTGGTTTGATAACCACGCCACTTGTTATTGTGACAAGTAATGTCAGTTATGTACTGAATGGATGTGGTTTCCAAGTACAAAGTGACATTATGAATGAATTGGATCACAACTAATTGAGCCAGAGTGGCTAATAATAAGAGATATTCCTTTCTTGAATTTCCTACAGGAGGGGGTAAATGCCGCAGTCCTCTTGTGTATGCATACAGAAATGAGTGAAATGAGCATACATACCAATATGCTCTGGTCTCTTAAAACATAATTTATACTCCGTCTCATGACTGTGACATTCACCAAAAGTAACAGATTTTGGGGGGCGAGGGGCACGGCTGGACGGCAAAGAAGAACACATTTTATCCACAGCGTTTGCTTTCAGTTTCTGCTCAGGTGCTGAAGACAGCTCTAGAGCACAGCTGCTGTAACATCATGCTCACTGGCCTTCTGTGATCATCTCAACACTGTCATCCAATTAGAACAAGTGGACGGCTGTGTGTGCGCCTGTGCAGGCTGTGTATGTGTGTGCATGTATCGGTGTGTGGGTGCAAACTGTGTGCATGTGTGTGTGTGTGTGTGTGTGTGTGTGTGTGCGCGCGCGCGCGCTTGCCTCACTGAAAGCCACACAATTTGCCATTTCACTGACTAAACCTTTCTGAAGACCATATAAGCATCTGTGGCTCGTCATAGTGATTTTGGTTAAGTCGGTCACTGAACTGCACGTTGACATTGCAAAAGAATAAGCCATGCTCTTTGAAATGGTACAGTGGACCGAATGGACCGGAAATACAGGAGAGAGGGCATTATGTGACTAAGTGCTATGCCCACAAAACCAATTGAGCTACTATCACAGCTTGTTGGCCTGAAGTCATGGTTTACTAGCATGTTGTAGTGCTTATTTGTGTGATGCTGTATAATATGCCTTGAGCAGTTCCCACAGCAATACTGTAGCACAACCTGTAAACATGCTCGCACGCACGCACGCGCACAAGCACACGCACACACACACACACACAACCAAATGAGACCTAATCCACACATGCACGCTGGCATGGGGCCTAAAAATAACCATGTGCTCCCCACAGCTACAGCGTTTCTCATTACTTTACAAGGGAAATGGTCGTATCCAAGACAACCATGAGCAGCTTTTTTTTCCTTCTTTTCTTTTTTTTTTTTTACCTCCAGCGCTTCGCCATGGCAACAAGAGAAAAGGCGTAAAATAATAATAAGGTGGACGGGAGTTTAACCTAATTGGCGCATATTAAGAGACAAGTGGTACACTTTAATCCACAGGAGGTCAGTTTCTGGGAAAATTGATTTTCATATCAATCCACAGAAAAAAAGCAGGTTTTTAGGATTGGATGAAATTGGCAATTGTCAGACAAATGAAGTTCATTCCATTGCAGCTCACCAACTGTCCAGAGAATTATTTTTAACAGCAGTTTGAAAGGCACCTTTGAGCTCTGCAGAGGGGAATCAACGGTCTTTAAGAATCTTCAGAGGGATGCCTGTGGAATCGATCGATACCCTGCGTCTCGCTTGACTGACACGAGCGCTTGAATAAACTTCACAGAGTAGGAGCGTACTCTGAAAACAGTTCGGTTTAGCCTGGTATTATTTCCTGTGGGCAAAGCTAGGGCTGTGTGATCATCCCTCTGCCTCAATTATGCCACAACCGTCAGATGCAAAGATGAACGCTGACTCATCTGATTCTCGCCCTGCTGGCTTTCCCCGTTCAAATCGCTCTCCAAATCGCTCTCCTCCAGGAGTGATTCAGGTGCATTATGCTTCAGGGTTAGCACATATATTGCGGGTGAGGAGGGGGCGACACTTGGACTCTGATGCACAGGCACGTTCAGCAGTTGAGCAAGCATTTACCACCAAGCACTTTAAAAGTTGCCGTTACCTGTGGCAGCACTGCACAAAAGATTGGAATGAGCGTTTTAAACGTAGCAGCACAAAGCACTCAAGGCCTTTGTTATGAAAGTATATTTGAATGTGTTTTTGCTGCTCTTATCTCATTATTCTATTTACTTGTGTGTGTCTGTTTTAATTAAAGACTCTACTGAGGTAAAACATTGAAATCAGGTATAGAATGGAATATTCTATGACTATATATATATGTCAGTGGATTTCAACCAGTGATCCAGGGACCACCAGTGAGTGGTCCTTGAGAGGGTTCCAGGTGGTCCCCAGCTAAGTTGGTTAACCAGATGAAAAGTTGGCTAACCAAGTTGAACTCTTGAGAGCATATAGAAAATACATTCTCGTATTGTGGACAAAACCAAGATAAATCTTTAGTTCTGGGGTCTTGTGGGTTTGAATTTGAAAAGGTCATCAAATGATGGTCCGTGGCTCAAATGCTGAATAAATAGTGGGCACTGGGGTCAAAAAGGTTGAAAACCCCTGATATATTTAATTGGACAATCTGATGGCCAGGACAAATGGCAAGGGTCTATCTATGGGAGTTGCTTTCTGGTCCAAGGCATACAGGGAAATGCTTTTGGACTGTACAACCTAACCCTACGTTTTAACAGGACGACGATGGACGACGATGGACGACGGAGGACGGACAGACGATGTTTCCTGAACTCCATTGTTTGTCTGAGATCCGCCGATTCTGGCGATAGCAGGCGAACGGGTGATGGTCAAAAAGTGGGCGGGAAAACGCTGACCGAAAAGATTAATAGAATTGAGCCTTTCGTCCGATACATGGGCGATTTAGGCTACAGCCAATGAAATTCAAGTATTGGCCGCATCGCCCAGTTTTCGTCGCCTCCTGTTAAAGGGTATGGTAAGATTCAACTTAATGTTCAAGAGTTATAGGTCAAACCGTATGTTATTATAGCACCACCATGAGCACAACATCAAAAAGGTTCCATGCCAATCAGTCCAACATGGCCAGCAATTTGCGGACTTAGAAGCAAAAACAATCTCCAGTCTTCGGCCGACTGGTCTGAGACAATAAAGTATTATGATGCGGTACAGCTCTGAGGAATTTCTCCAGGGAACACTCAAAACAAGATGGAGCAACAAAGCCAGGTATTGAAAGGACCTACCAAGATGATTCAGGTTCACTGTGAGGCTAATAATGACCCATGTCTTTCGAAAACAAAATTGAAGCCATTCATTACATGTTTATCAGCCTTCTGCAGCGTATTATCAGGACTATAAATGTTAATGGATTGTTGTATTTTAGTGATGGCCTTAAAACAATACTGGTTTTACTGCAGGTTTGCTTAGCTCCCGCCAGTCCATAGTGTTAAGAGAGTTCTCCTCAACGCTAGGCCAGGGTGTATGTATTTCCTCATTGACAAGGTTAACGACATCTACACACGGGGTCTGTGCTTCAATAAGAATAAAACTGTTGTTGAAAGTCTTTGCTCTGCGATGGGAATACTCTCCGGGGCTCCACAATTTGTGCAAATCCACTTTCTGCAATAAAATACAGCATATCCCCCAGATGGTGGTTTCAACAAACTACAGCCACCTAAGCTGAGCCTTCCATACTTTTACTAAAGTGTGGGCACTGTAAACCTGGTCACTGAGGAAAAGCATATACTGGTTGGTAAGTAAGTAGCCATAGCTGATGTTTGCCCTCTGATTCGACCATTGGAGACCATTTTTTGGGGGGTTAGTATTATATTGATGGGATTTAATGCAATTTAAAGAAAATTCAGTGATGCAATTTATTAAGACAATTCTACTGTCAAGGACTTCTTACCATTACAATGATGTTTTACCAACACTGACTCAATAATTCAAGTTTTGTAAAGTTATACTGACGATGATGAACATGTAAGCCAACACTGTAACTAAAACTAAAGCAATTAATCGGCAGCCTTGAGTTGGTGGGCAATGGTGGCATGACCGCTGTTCGGAAGCTTCCCCCGGCTCTGGACAGGACCCAAATGAGTCAATAATTGATCACACCGGATCACCACTAGATCTCCGTATGTGGAGCTATCCTGTTCTGACATCACAATAGACAACATATTTGGGCATAAAGGAGATACAGACCAATTTGCATCGTTTCAAGTAGGCCAGCGCCCGATGGGCACCGCTCTAGATATCCAAAATCGAAAATGTAAGGGATGTACAGTACAAGCTTTTAGAGCAGAATTTTCACTATTCATCATATGACCTAAGTGATTCAAATCAGTAGTTGGTAAACAAGCTAAAGTAAAAACCATGTCTTGCCTCATGCATATTTATACGCCTGAAGTGTTGCTATCTCACAGTATAATTAGTGTGGAAAACAACATTGACAACCTCTTTCCCTGATGCAGGTGAGCTCAGGCCTGCATGGTTCAGTGAACATTCATATTAACTCTGCATTAAAAAGGACCAATTGTAAATAATTAACCCATTTACTGAAACCTCTGAGAACCATTAACACCCCCAATTAACTACAGAGAGCACCAGAGAGGTTCATGGCATGGAAGTTGATGTGGTTAAATATCCTTTTATTGTGTTTTTTAGGCAGTAACACTATACAGTATGAGGGGCACTGTGCACTATATGTTACTTGAACAGTTCACAGCGGACACGGGTAGGGTGCAGTTCAATTGAGTGATGGTACAGAGCTGCACTCCAGGGTTGCAGCCGCGTATATTATCCCATACACTGCAATAAATAAGGTGGTGCTGTTTGGTTGGAATGAAAACTTTCATAGGATCGTCCCTGACATATGATTGGAGACCAAGCACTTCCTCTGACGGATCTAAGCATTCACATCTTCAGTTGAAGTTTGCCGCTGAATTCTACTGATAAAACTTCCCCCTAGTCCCCATATGGGGGGTCCAATTAGTTTGTGCTGATCGCACACACACCACTGGGACAAGGCAATCAGACTCATTGACGGAGCTGCAAGGCACCGAGGGGGACTGTTCCCAATCAGCAGCACACTGCCTGTAAATCACTAAATGTTCCGGCTTCCCTTTTCATACTTTCAAAGGAAACAGGCAGAGAGGGACAAATGTCGCCGGCATAACCACTGTTACAGTGTCACCCAAACTGCTCTGCCTGGCACCAAGGCCAGAGGATCACCATTCCAATCCGGCACACAGTAGGAAATCACAAATTGTTAAAATTGCACTGTGGTGCGTGGAAGCTTGAGCGGTTGCCATGGTAATGGCTGCTCATGTGTGTCGTGTGGACCAGTGTGTACTGAGCAGATTACATAGCTGGTGTGTGGAAGCGGGAACTGAGGGTGTGTGGGTCAGGGGCGGCTCTAGGCATGGGGGGGCAATGCCCCCCTAAATACCCAGTCTGGCCCCCCAAAAATGATTTGAAACACTACTACTGCTACTAACTACCATTTTGGCACCACTAAACCAACAGCATTTCACCATTGAAAACAGAAAACTCTCTGAGTCAGACCTTTAGCTTTATGCATGCTGTGTGTCTGTTGCAACTTCAACAACAACTGATGTTATTATTGATGCTTTACTTTACTAATAGAAGTCCTGTAACCGAAAATGGTATGGGGGCGGCAATGAAGCCGCACGCATACCCTTTTCTCTTGCCTGTTCAACATGTCCTCTTGCCCCCCCAAACAGGACATGTTATATCCACCCTTAGTGTGTGTGTGTGTGTGTGTGTGTGTGTGTGTGTGTGTGTGTGTGTGTGTGTGTGTGTGTGTGTGTGTGTGTGTGTGTGTGTGTGTGTGTGTGTGTGTGTGTGTGACCACAGGTGATGAGCCAGAGGTGTACAGTGCTGTAAATACTGCCGGTACAGAGAGTACTCACAACATGATGACCCAGGGGTGTTCCGTGCTGATATGCCCGTACAGCAAGCACTCGCACAACATGCAGGTTATTTACTCTATAACTGGGTGGAGCATGCATTGCATTCCCAACTTGCATCGTTCCCGACCTGCTAATTGTGTTTTTGAAGGAGGACACTGTAATCCTGGACCTACCATATACGCCTGCTCGCAATTTTGTGTGAGGGGATTTTCTCACTTGAACTGAGTCAAGGGGTCCCTAGAGATGAAAAATCACCGAGGTGCTTGTCCGCCATAGTGCCACGAAGGGCGCAATGGCCGAATCAAATATGGCCGCCATCAGATATGATGAAAATCCAACTTTTGTGTATATACACATGCAATACATCCATTCTGACTAATTGGGGGGTGGGGAATCCATTTCTGATATTGTTATGACCATTTTGGTTGATTTTGACCTTGAAAGGTCATGGTCAAGGCCATTTTGCTATTCCGAAGACCATAACTAACCATTGTTAGGTGAAAAAACGGGTGCAATGGGTCTATTTCTACTAATTCTGACATTTATTAATTAATTGAATTAATATTCATTCATATTAATCACTTGTTTTTTAGTAGGCCTACATGTGCATAAGACATATAACAATTATAATCATCCCCTTTAAAATGTATTTAATTGGGTGTTAAATCAAATCAAATTGAAGGAATAAAAGTGATGCAAAATCAAACAGCAACTTCATTCAAAGTGAACAGACAGAACTTCAACAGAAGGCTCTGGCTGTGGCCCAAGTGAACCATTTTATTGCCAGGGCCAGAGTGTTCGTAGACAACCAAATCAGGTATAAATGGCAATAAGGTGTGACGAAGGCATGTTTGCTCCAGCAGTAGATATTCATCTGCTCAAGACAGAACATTCAAGAATCTCTTCCTTTGCATGGGCCCTTTCCACTGGACATGTGTTCTGCTCAGATGCCAAGGAAAACTGCTTAGAGTTTCTGGCCCTGGTGATGCAATGGTTGAGTGTGCCATGTTTGGACCTGGTCTGATAGAGTTGGTGTTAAACGGCAGCCATTATGTCCGGGCTCTCACTGGGATGCCGATGGTAGAGGATGTGATCAGGTCGCTCCAGTGGAATATGTTCTGGCAGAGCTGCATATCCAGTGCTAGCACAGGTACAGGCATTGCAAATCAACATTGCTCAGAGCAGTTTGAGGCCCTGATAAGACAAGTAGAGACATTGAATCAGGGTTTTGAGAAGGAATGTAAGGCTGTCAGAGCTCTGCCATATCTTTGGAGGTTGGCTGTATTTGGTGGCTGTAATAAAAATGCTGTGGTATACTATGGTGATCTTTGCATAAACTACCTGTGTCATGGCTCATAGTATCTTGTGCGAATCAAGGTGCTAGAGTTTACACATCCTGAGTTCTACTGGCACTTCTCAATCGGTCAGTGGGTTGTTCAGGTCAATGCTGGTTCATTACTGTAGTAGGTAACCTGAAGGTCGAGCAGAGCATTCAGTGAGTGATGAAGGGTCCTGAAGGTCACTATGTAGTAGGAGCCACACACACAATGCAAAAGCAGATGCAGAGTTTGAGCTCTTGCTTCATGAGATTCATGAAAATGTCCTCAACCTCCTCACCAACAACTAACCCCAAAAAAATCCATCTCGAGCATGCACTGAGCACCACTTGTTACCTTACATTCAAAGTGGTGAAGCTGTTTGACTCAGCACCAGATTCCATACTCATTGACTGTCAATCTGCTCACAAAGCAGGTTGTATACAGAGAATTCTGCGCCTGCTCAACTGTCTAAAAATGGGGAGTGCCTGTAGTACCCATACAGACAGGAGAGGCTAGACTGAGACTAAGAGCAACCACAGAAGGCACCAACCACCATTTTGAAGAAGCAGAACTTAGTTTTACCCAAAGACATGGCTGAAGCATATAGGAGCTATGGACATTGCTAAGGAGCAGGGCATAAACATCCAGCAAATACTTTCTCAAGACGTGCTCTCAACATCTTTGATGGTCAAAAATGTTCAAAGAGATTGAGCCTGGACTTGATCTCACCCAATGGAGTCTGCATCTAGTCATCTACTCTTGCCACTCATATTATGTCGAAAATGCGGCAGATGCCACTGGGACGGTTCTCAACGGTCAACACCCTCATCAGTGCTTCATCCTCCTTCTGCCGAGAGTCAGAATTCATTCACCTCATACTTGATTCGTACATTGAGAGGTCTCAAAATGAAGGGGAGCCCCTGCGACGTACAGACTCAACAGCAAGCATTGGCATGAACAGCAACACACCCATTCCGCAGCAACTTCACAAGTTCTGGGTGTCTGAGAACAAGCAAAATATCTATCTGTTAGTTTGGGATATGGTGTGCAGTCAGGTCTGTGGCAATACTATCACTGTCAGCTCTGTCGTCCATCTTCTTCTGTCGTATGTCCTTAGACCTTCAGCTCTGTTGCAGCAAGCCAGTCCAGTGTGTCATTGTCTAAGTCAATTAAGCCCTGATCACCATTTGGTGGTCGGTATACGGGGCAGTTGGTCAGCACGTGTTCAACAGTCTGTGAGGTCTCCCCACATTCGCAGTGGGCACTGTCTGCGAGGCCCCATTTCTGCATTGCAGTGCCAAAACGTCCGACACCTGTCCTGAGGCGGTTAAGGGTTGTCCACTCCTTGCGGGGCAGGTCTGTTGGATCCCTGATGTAGTGGTGGAGCCTGGATGGTGCTGCTGCCTTCCACTGGTCGCTCCATCTTGCCTTCACCCACGATGACTTGGTTGTGTCGGCTGGTGTGGTGCGGAGTAGTTCCTGGGCTTGTGTGGCAAAAGGACGGCGGGACTTGAGGCGCATGTGCTGTGGTGTCTCCATGACGACGTTGTGGAGGAGGTGGGAATCACTCAACTGTGCCCTCCGAGCGAGTGCCAGTGTGGCTGCATCCCGCCTGATCCCCGCAGGGGCGATCCCAGCAAGGACTGGCAGGTGGTTGGTTGGGGTGGCCCGTAGGCATCCAGAGACAGTCCGTAGGGTGCTGTTCAGGGCAGCATCCAGTTTTTGGACGTGTGGGCTCCAGACTGGGGCACAGTACTCGGCGGCAGGGAAGACCAGGGCCTCGGTGGAGATGCGCAGCGTCTTTGTGGAGGCTCCCCACGTGGTTCCGGCTAAACGCCGTATCAGGGCTGCGCGGGCCGTGGTCTTTCCTTTGACACTGCCTCACTGTCATGTCTGTCGTCCATGACAATGAGGTTCTCCTAGCAAAGGTGGCTGGTGGCAAGGACATCCATGACCTCTTGAACTGGATTGAGGAAGCTGACACGAGGCTAGTGGTGCATGTGGAGTGGGCTATTTGTGTTAAACAGTGTAAGAGAGTTGTGATAGTTTTCAATGATACACCTGTGCATTACTTCTACATTGTATCCCGTACTTCCAAGCACTGGGGATGAAGGAAGTCTGGCAGCAGTATGGCACTGGTGAAAAGCTACACATACTACCACTGCACCAAGCAGTCTTTTATCTTGGAACAACCCTAGCCAAGACCGTGATCAAGGCACATATCTTGACTGGACAGGGCCGCTGGATGATGTGGGAGGGAGTCGAGAAGAAGAAGCTGACAGGGAGTGAAGTCTGGGGCTTGGAATCCAACAGGATGAGTTTCATCGTTCCAGCAACGTTGTGCTGCCATCTCCCATGAACCTGCAACTATGGTTGGGAAGGACCCAGCATGTCTAGCCGATAAGCTTGAGCAGAAGAGGATTTCCATCAACGCCCTACCCACCAGCAGCCAGGGCATGCGCCATCACCCACCAACATTCCTCCGGGAGGGGGGATCCTACCATCTAGTCTTTTAATTGATCCTGGAGATCACTGCATGAGCAAGTTGAGAGAAAATACTTGATTTTGTTGTATATTATTTGTATATGACTTTGTCACTCTTATTTAATCATTTCAGAACCCATATAGCAATGTATATGTATATTTGCTATATGTGTTGTGTATATCTTTTGTTCTAAATAATAACGTAATTGAGTAAAAATGATAATAGGGGACAAATGTGTTACTTTTAAATTATAGTTAAATATCAATATAAAAGATATCACACAGGAATCATTGCCAAAATTATATGGATTAGACCTATTGCACCAGTTGTTAATGTCATGGCCAAATCATGTCTTTGGAATAGCAAAATGGCCTTGACCATGACCGTTCAAGGTCAAAATCAACCAAAATTGTCATAACAATGTCAGAAATGGATTCCCCACCCCCCAATTAGTCAGGATAGAGGTATTGCATGTGTATATACACAAAAGTTGGATTTTCATCATATCCGATGGCGGCCATATTTGATTCGGCCATTGTGCCATTCGTGGCACTATGGCGGACAAGCACCTCGGTGATTTTTCATCTCTAGGGACCCCTTGACTCAGTTCAAGTGAGAAAATCCCCTCACACAAAATTGCGAGCAGGCGTATATGGTAGGTCCAGGATTACTGGCGCTGCAGGGGTGAGGAGGGCGAGGTGGGGGGGCGGCCACTTGCACTGAATCTGCATATCAAACGCTGCGTTGAAACAGCAGCAGGCGACACAACCTCAGAGCATCTCTTTGTCTCTGGCAACAACAGCTGATTTCCTGCTTCAGTCATAATTACTCAGCCCACGGGGACAACAATATGATATTTTTGCAGAGCACAGCCAGAGTCTGCCTTTCCTCTCAACCACTGCCACATACCTATTGTGAAGCAATGACAGTAGAACTGAACGGCGTCACACTGTTATGGTCAGCTGAAGTTCTTGTTAATAACATCTCAGATCAAAGACCCATAATCCCTTCTGCTGCCCCCTTCTTGCTGATAAGGACTGGTGCTGCACCCCGGGTCAGTCAGGGACAGTTTATTTTTTATTATTTACTGTGCGTGCTTCCATTTCATTTGGGACCAGATGCTAATCAAAGCATTATTAGTAGCAGGTGTGTTTTATACAGCTCAAAATGCGATAGTGGTCCAGAGCTTTAGGTTTAGAACAAAACACTCTACATAAAGGCAATTTATACTACTTCAAAAAGGTAAAAAAAAAATCATGAAGCCTTATCAAGCCATATGAAAGCCATTTGCGTTGATCTTGGATGATGTGAAATGAAGGCCACAATTTCAAAGTTTAAATAATTAAGCCCCCAACCCTGAATGAGTACTTTTTTTGTCAGGGTAAAAGTAAATATTTCCCACTGATCTCTCAGCCAATTCCCACAGCTGTCAAAAGAAGCTACACTTCCCTGGACTAAAACAGACACCAAGAAGGCTTAAATGAATTTAATCCTTTAACCTATCTAACTTGCATGGGATTTGATATGGAAATATACCAGTTGAATATCTTAAGCTCTCATCTAGGAATGAATACAGAGTTGAGGCTTTTAGGAGGGATCTGCTAAATGCTTCAAAGTAGTGTGGAATGATACGAAACAATATAACCAAATAATTGTGTGCCCTGGATATCATAACATTTTTTGTTAACTAAAGATAAACAGTACAGTATATGGTACTATGGAACGATATAGCTATAATAGGCCAAAGTCAAATGCTTAAGAGTAGTGACAGACAGTTCCAAGAAGCTCAACAGAACTGTAAATACACTACCATACAGTACAGTATGTTTGTTAAGAGCCTTCCATTAATCGCCTCTTTCAGCTTCTGGTCTAACAAAAACATCCTCATGGCATTAAAACAACAAAAAATCTGTTGTGTACGCTTTCAAATACCAGTTTACAAGAATGTATTCATTAAGGAAAGACACAGTACTGTTCAGGAACTCGTTTTGAAAACAGCATAAATATTTTCTGTGTGACATCAATGAACTGAAAAGTACTATTTTCAGTTAGCGGCAATGATAAACAGATACAACGCATTTTAAGGATTTTTAGGACATATCAATTCTCAAATGGCCAATTCTCTCCACTGTGTCAAAACCAGGAAACTAAGCTTTATTATTGTTGTTAATAATGTTGAAAAGGTGTTCTTGATAGACTGGGGACTCGACTACCTAATTACTGTTGTAACTGTCGTTTTTTTTTCTCTCTTGTCCTTAATACCTGTATTGTAGAGAAGCCTTTTCTTATGCCGTTAGCGGGTGGATATATTCCATAACTTCCATTAAAGTTTCCTTTGAACCTCATTTCATTCAAAAGGCAATCTTTGAGAGAGGTTTCTTATGAATACAAGATTGTCACCAGGAGCATCACTGAATTGAAAAAGGATTGACTGTAAAGATGTATTCACGGTTATGCAGCTCAGGATTTCACATTTAAAAGTAGCTCTACAGAGTGTTCCTTCAAAAGAACTACTGATGTGCTTCTAAAATGTAATACTGAAACCCAACAACACATACTGTATTCTAATCTAGCAGCCTGCTCCAGTGGACTCAAACCTTTTCATGTCAAGGACTCCCAAACGATTTGGCCAGCAGCCACAGACACCCATCTGTGCCAAGTCCAAAACACTCACATTTTGAGGGTCACTAATGGTTAATGTATAGAATTCTATTCGTTGTCTTTAAAGGAGTATTCAGTGATTTGGGTGATTTGGAAAACAAGCTGGTCCCCTGGTAACATGCACATGCACACACTCTAGTGTGGGAGGAAGTGAAACAGGCCAACAGCACATACACCAAGGTCCACCTCTACTCTATCCTGACTGGAAGAAGGCCCCTCATCCTGATTTTTTTTTCGTGATTTGGAGATCTGCAAGATCTGCAAATGCACACACTCTACAGTGGAAAGTAGGGAAGGCGAAATCCACTAGCGGTCAACGATCAGGTCGCAACCACTTGCTTACAAGACGCGAACAGGTTTTCTGGTCGCACAGGCTTAGTATTAGAGAAAGGCTTCAGCACGGTCAGCTACATGCTTGTGATTATGTTTAGGGTGTCTCCCCACCTATAAACTAGGCGTGACGACTATAAGCAAGTAGTCGCGACCAGGTTGCAATCTAGTTGCTTACCACTAGCACCTATAGCTGCCAATGGGTAAAGTAGTCGTGACCAGACCAGGTCTCAACCGGTCGTTGGTCGCTCATGGATCTCGCCGTCTCTGGGTGGGGAACGTCTGTGGGTGGGGCACATAAAATGTCACCAAGGCCCGTCCCACACAGCTTGATTATGATTGGAGGAATGCCCCGGTCAACCTGACTGGATGAAGGCTTTGCCACCCAAAGCCTAAACCGCAATTGGGGTTTGTTTGTTTTTTTACACCAGGGGCTCACTGGAGGAGATCAGCACACTAGGGAGGATTTAGCTCTGGTCCAGAGCTCCATTGCTTCTATGGGTCTGCATTCCAATGCAAGGCAGACTCATAGAAGCAGTGAAGCTCTGGACCAGAGCTAGGGAGGATTATACATTAAATAAATGAATGAATAAATAAATAAAATAATTGAAAAATGTGTTAAGTGAAACCACTGAATAAAGCTTTAGTATGGCCAAGCACGTACAATATAGCCTACATCAAAACTCTTACATCCACCTGTCCTTGTCCATGGCTTTAGTAAATGTACAGTACATGTATATTTCTGTCTGGGCATGCGCAATGATCGGGGACAGGTGCAACATCACTGTGATAGCTGATGATAGCTGTGACTGTCCATCCAAACATCAGCATCCATCAACACGATCCTTCACTACGTTCATCTACAAAACTGAGATGATGGACAGAGTTACATGAATGAGGGATATTTCCAATTCTCCCATCAGCTGTATGATCATAACTGACCTGTGTACAACCGGAGCCATGGTAGCCTAAAGACAATTCAAATGTGAACGAAAAGAAACGTAGCCATACTAATTAGCCTACATTACCTTGAGCAGGCATAGATTAAAAAAGCAATTAAGTTAAGAGAAAACGTATGGCTGAGGCAATTTGTCTCTCTCATATTCAAAGCTGACGAGAGCGAATTGCATGTGTTCTGTGGTGAATGCCCGAGGGAGATATATACGACGAGATACAGGCCATTAAGTAGGTTTATTGTGTTAGTTATTAGAGCGATAGCAGTTCATCTGTTTGGAGAGATCTGCTTTTAATTGCTCCAATAATAACACGTAGCGTATATCCACTTGGTGACGCGCGCCAACGTTACCCGACTCTTCTTTTTAAAAAGGTTCCGAATGAAAAGATCTACTTGAAAAACCCGAAAAAGGGGGATCTGATAGAGAGAGAGCTCACCTGTTCTGTCACCTTTATCCTGCCAGTCCTTTTCTTCGACTCCAGAAAGCAGCAACAATAAGAAGACACACCGTAACCGCTGCTGTGTAAATAGAGGGTTGTCTGTAGGCTACTGTGGCGGTGCTACTTGGTCTTCACCGGTCGAGGCTTTTGCTTAATCGATGCGGACACTTTGACAACCCTAACGCCAGCAGCGAGCAACCCACACTGCAAGAATTTAAACTGCTATCTCTCGATCAGAGCTCTCTAAAATAACACACAGTTGGAAATAAGCCCATCAATGCGCAATGAATTAGGCGCGTGTGTGTGCAGGACTCTGGTTTCCTCCTCCCAGTCCCATCAAAGGCTGTTAAAAGGTAGTCACCTGGCTCTCTGTCACGACAGTCAGTCAAGCGTTGCTTTTGTTAGGTCTGTCTGAAGTTACAGCCACCAGCCGCACACCACATCCAGTGTTTGTACCAATACAATACCACACACACTGACACACACGACTAAGAGGAGAAACAAAAAGGGTAAACTTAAAAACAGCCACTTCCTGGTGATATACTGCCACCTAGTGCCCGCTCGAGCATTGAGCAAGTCCACTTTTGAACCAGAAAGCCAAGGATCACAATAGCTGCAATATATCTGTATGTTCAATTGTTTATTTTGAAAGAGATTCAGATGTATTACAAATTATTTACAATTAAAAAAATAGACAGACAGGCAGACAAGAGGGGTTTGCATGCACATAGAAACATTAACATACGGAGGGCCACACTGTTCAGTGCAGGCTGTTGATAGGTCAGTGGTTTTCAACCGTTTTTGTACCGCAAGGACCATTTATTTATTGGGCATTTGAGGCACGGACCACCATTTGATGACATTTAGCCTCTCAGACCTTGAGCTTTGAATATTTCGCTGGCAAACAAACAAAATAACAATTCTTCTACATTGTATAACTGTGTAGACTATGTGTGTAAATTAAGTAGTGCCGATATGAAACAATAATGTTGCTCTTGAGAGCATAAAGAGGCTCTCAAGAGCAACATTATTGTTTCATATCGGCACTAAAAATCTATAAGACCACCACTGGTGCTCCACGGACCACTGGTTGAAAACCACTGGCGTAGGTGTTTGTTGACAGCTGGCCCTTTGACGGCACAGATGGGTAACTTGGGTGAGGGCTACAGACAGCTTCACTCTTCACCAGTCAGTGGCCACTGAGCACTGTAGTCTGGGCTGCAAGAAAATGAACAACAGAGCTCCATTAAAGAGAAGAAAATATATTTGACGCACAGTGTTGCCAGGTTCATATATCACAAATGTCAGTGGTGAAAAACAACAGAGGAAAAAAAAGACTGGCTGATTTGTTGAGTCATGATGAGTGATGTTTGAAAAACAGAAAAATCACACCTGTGAGAAAGTAGGCCTGAGGGGCACTCATCCTCACTCTGCATCATCATCAACAATGTCGCCCCTTATTGGCCAAGCGTTCCCACCAACATGTGATTGGTCAGTTGATTTGCTCGTCTACATGACATACATTTTTGTCATGCATTTTGATGTCATATTTGGCAGAATTTTGACCTAATTTCTCCTTTCGTTGTCAAAGGCAAATATTGAGATGTGTGGGGAGAAGATTTAGCGGATATTCGTTCTGGCTGAATTCCCCTTTCGTTAATGTCAGTGGCAAATAGTGAAACGTGTGAAGACAAAAGCTGTATATAGGAGAGCCCTAAAAAGCAATGTGTCACTACATGTCCATCTACTGTATAACCCAAGCATTTATATATGAGAGGATGATGAAAGCAGGCCCGGATGTAACATTTCCCAATTGATGAGGGCGGCTTCATCGCGATGAAGTCGCCCCTATACCATTTTCATTTAAATTCTTTAGTTCTGTGACCCACAAGATTTATATCTTGCACAGGACTTATAGTAGGCAAGTAATCATCAATAATAACATTAGTTACTGTCGAAGTTGCAACAGGCACACAGCATGCATAAATCCATTGATTCAACGTTGAATTCTGGTTATCTAACCAAAATTCAATGTTGAATCAATGCATTTTGCTATCTCGGTTGCAACAGGCACACAGCATGCATAAAGCTAAAGGTCTGATTCAGTTTTCTGTTTAGATCCGGCCCTGGATGAAAGTGTTTAAAGTGATGAGGAAGTGCAATCATTCTGACACAAATGGAAAAAACAATATCCAGTGCACAGCAAACCAAGTCAGGCACATTGATGTGCTTCATCTGCTCTCCTCTCACCGTGGTTCTGCACCGTCGGTGTCCGCTCCAAATAGAAGCTGGGCCACAGCCTGTTCAGGGGAGGCTCTTTTCCCATACCTGAAAAAGATTGAAAACGCACAATGACGCATCCCACAGTGGCATAGCTTGAAGTTGTCACATTAAACACACTCAAGACTAACGGTACTGTACATCCACCAGTATTTTTGGCAACCCCCACCCCAGGGTCTTGTGCATCTGGCCAGCAGTGTTGCCAACTTGGCGGATTTGTCGCTATATTTAGCTCTTTTCCAGACCCCCCTAGCGCCAAAATTAGTGAAAAACTCCTGACGGAAAATCTGGTGCTTTTTTGCTGGTGAGTTGGAGCGAAATTGGTTGACAGGCGCCAGAGATACCATTACCATTGGTAACCAAATGGATCCTTAGATCTGTAACTCTTGAGAGAGTAAAACGAAACCAAATGGACCCTTACGGGTCCATTTGGTTTCATTTTACCCTCTCAAGAGTTAAATTTAATTAATTTGAATTACCTAAATTTCAAGAACACATTTAGATAATGTAGAATAATTGCTATTTTGATCAACATTTTGCAGGTTATCTCTCCTAAATTAGTCCGAGAGACTAAACTCAACATCAAATGGTGGTCCTAAAATGCAGAATAAATAGTGGGCCCTAGGGCATTCACTTGTCGACTAGTTGCCTGTCGACTAGTTGCCTAGTTTACTAGTCGACTAGTCGACTAGTTGTTAATGTACCAGGTATTAAAAATAATTATATTAAAAAAGAAAAAAGGTGGGGGCGGGAAAGGGGGAAGCCTTGCCCCTGACCTCCTGGGCTCCCGGCACTTGTTTTAAGCCAGGGGCAGACCCTACTCGAAGCGAAGCACCTTTCTGGGACAGAGGCGAGCGTCTCGCTCATATTATTATTATAATGTTTGTTATTGTAAAAGGAAAACTACACTGGTGACTATAATCCAGCTAAGATTTATGTTGTAACACTAAAACAATATTAATAATAAAAATAATAATACCTCAGTTTATATTTATTTCTTATCGACTAGTCAACTAGTAACAACGAGTTCGACTAGTGGTTTTACTTATTGACAATCGACTAGTCGACTAGTTGGTTCTAAAATGCCCAATAAATAGTGGGCCCTGGTATAAAAATGGTGGAAAACACACTGCTACAGCGCATTCTAGTGCATTTTGGAAGTGCCACTGTAGTGCATTTTGGATTCTGGCAGTTGGCAACACCACTGGCCAGATCATTGGTGCTTTTGCGCTCCTGTCTTCATGGTGTGGACGTCTTTGCTGCCATTCTGTTCAGGAACACTACAGGTCCATCTCAATAGACACACACTCGCATATACTTCATATATTCACCATTATAGTTTCAGTAAATATACTGTAAATACTTTACTGTCACTGCAGGTGCAAAAAAATAATTAAAATGTGTGTGTACGTGCATTTGTGGCTGCATGGTTGCGAGCACAAACAAACACATTTTGTATTTTGCAGCATGTCTTACTGTTAGAAGGGAAACCTTGTGGTAGCTATTTATATTAAACAACGAAGAGGAAATGATTATGGTAATGACCTGACTACAGCCAGGGCCACAGAGGTTCTGTTTGTACCATGAGGCATCATTCTATTAGGTCTACTCTGTTCCTCGGTCTCTGGGGTAGTCTACCATTAGGTAATACAGGCTGCTATCTGGTCGGAACTTTATCCCTACAGTTGAAGGGAGCCAGACTCTGGGTCCTCTATCCTCATTGATTCCACAACAAGCATAACACTCCATATCACAGACATATAAGTGCCATCTCCTGCTCTGTCAAACTAACACAAAGTGAACTCATCTGACCCATACAGAGCCTGAATGCCTCACATATTGAACAAAATGTAATCTTCCAAACGTTTTAATTTCCAAATGCTATTTAGAGCAAGGAACCCCATTTGAAAATACATGCCAGGGACCTCCATAATGGAACTGCCCTAGTACTAGTGATGCTTAACCTGTGTCATTCCAAGAACCTCCAGTTTGACATGCCTTAGGGCCTATGCTACAGACCAACGTGTAATGGTAACCGTATTCCTATCTCTGGAAACCCAAGTTATATTGTAAAATCAAGGTCATAGTCAGAGACCCCTCTTAGGAAACTGGCCTCTTAGGCCAGTTTACATAGACTTGGGTTGGACTTTTAATTCCAATTTTAAATTAATTTGAATTATTCGTGGAGAGACTAACTATGGCTAAAGCAGAGGTTTTAAACCAGTGGTCCCTGAGAGTGTAAAATGAAACCAAATGGACCCGTAAGGGTCCATTTGGTTTCATTTTGACCAACGCTTTGCCAAATATCTCACTAACTTGTGGACACAAACTTGAATATCCTTTAGTTTTGGGTCCAACAGACTAAACTCAACATCAAAAGGTGGTCCTCCGTGGCTAAAATGCAGAATAAATAGTGGGCCCTGGTATGAAAAAGGTTGAAAACCACTGAGCTAAAAGCACTCACTCACCTTTGTCTTGTGATGAGGTTGACATAATGTCTGATCGCGGTGTTGTATTTTTCCCATTCCTCCGGTGTCGCGTTGCCTCCAGGACTCACGGGTCTCGGAGGGTATGCATCCGCGACGCTGCTCAGACACACTAGGAGGCAAACGACGAGCGCCGCCAGACACATCCACGGCCGCAACATGATGGACATCTGGGTATCCTGCAGGTACTGGTGGTAGTAATAGGCCTATGGAACCGACAAACAACAGCTGCCATGAAAGAAAAGCGGACATAAAAACTCTAAACTTGGGTAACTAAACTTTTTTATATAAACCTATCAAAGCCAAGAGTTCTTCGTTGTTTTTATCCCTCCGTGTAACTTTGCCAGAGAGATATTGGCAGTGCACGTGTAGACTATGGCTAATCAAAATCAATTTAATTTAATTTCGATACTTTTTCAAGATTTATTATAGTCAAAAACACATCTGTAGGCCTGAATTATATTTAACACACACATGCCTAAAATCAGAATCTAAATAGACACGCTGGAAAAACTCTGAGAAAAAGACAACTCACTTTCTTGTTTCTGGCTCCTCTGTTGCAGTGAGTCTGTGTCTCTCTCTCTTCTCTGCTCATTTCCAAGGTTTATATAGTGTGGGATGGATACCTGATAGGCCTATGATGACAATGTGACACATAACCAGTAACCACACCCCCTCACATTATTTATCTGTTAAGGGTCATTCATGCCACCACCAGCTGCTGTGTAAAGATATCGAACACTATTAAAGAGCTGTCCATTATCTTGCTTGAACATTCCTGGCTTATAGCCAATATTCACGAATCAAGTTTAGTCCATTTAGTGTAGGCAGCACGCCTCTGTCATTAGACCCATGTATATGTTGCAAGCTCTTCAGCATAATGTTTTTGATAATAAATGTAGGAGGATTAGCTAAAGGTGGATTCAGATTAGTAGTTATACGAAACATGTTTCAATGTATTTTTGCTTACAATGATAAATATGTCCATTGGTCCAGTAAGTGATGTTCTATCCATAGCCACATTGCAGCTATAAGTTATGACTGTTTTGTGTGTGATACAGAATATTACATTTTTTGCCAGCTCCACAAGTATCCACAGTTCAGCACCACGGACAGCGCAGGGGTACTACAGGCGTTAAAAGCACATTTAAAGTTAACAGCCTGGCAATCAATTTATCCCATTATGTTTTAAAAGGACAAGCTGTATCTTAGTTAGATGTTCAGACAAGACAAGCTTGAGTCTAGACTTTAACATTTAGCTCCATAAACCTTTAGAGCTCTTTTATGTGCCTTTTGATTCAACTCAACAGACCATTTATTACAAAGGGGACCAATACCTGTCTGATCGTCCAATATACCAAAACCGCAAGATTTCACCTTGTATATGGTTTTGTAGTTTCCCAGCTTCTCAACACCCATGATGCCAACTACTTACAGTAATATACAGTAGCTCTTTGGGGCTAGTATAGGCTAAAGCAAATCAGCATAGGACAAAGCAGATCATTTCTCAAAACAGACTAATGGGTCCTATGGGAAGTTGACATTCTGTCTTGAAATTGAAGTCAACAGAAACCCTATATACCAACACTGACTAATGGAATGACAAAGCCACACATGAGAGTTCTGGTTTGAAATAGAAATAGCCTAGCCCTGATTTCAATAAGCATCACTTCTACTAGAAGACTTGGTGATCCAGTAAACATGTGGCACCATGATGTGGGCTATATCACCATGAGCACTGTTTGTCTCACACTTTGTGTCACACTGTGATAATTTGCCTCATGTATGAGCCGCCGCACCATGCAGGCAAATTAATTAGTATAGGCTGTGCCAGACTGTTGCAATCAGAGGTCGTCCATATATAGAGTTGTATTGACTCTTATCTATTCTCTAATTAATGAACAGACACATTGGCTTCCAACTACAGAGGATAGTATATCTCCACTAATCACAGCCTGCTACACCTTTGACCCAAAGCAGACTCATGGCTTCTGCATCGATTCACACAGTGATAATGAAGATTTCACCAGCTACACAGAAACAATGAAAAACAATCTGCAGAACATCAAAATCATAGCAAAATCTCATATTTTTTAGTATAAAATGCAAAAATGGTTGAGGTTGATAAATAATTCATCAATATGCCTCAGGGGTAGATACATGGTTCATACTAATCAATACCTTTTCCATGCAGTTACTTTCTTGCCATAAAGTTCTTGCCATGTAGAAAGCGAACAAATGGCATAGTGCCTAAATGGGGTTACTGTATTTAGTCAACTGGAAACACACGCATGCAGCCTCTGTCATCAGTCCAAGTGTTATTCAGCTCTGGAGTGCTGGGATTCAGTCCAGTGTCTAGTCATAGGCCCATCTGCAGCATTTACAGCCATGCTGTGGCTCCCCTTTATCTTAGATCATTGTGCTCTACTGCTTCGATCACAAAAACCAAGTCACTTCTTATCTCAGGTATACAGTTGTATCAGACAACAGAGCTTTATGCTATTTGATACGAACCTTTCATACGTCCCCGCATGCGTGTCCATGGTACTGGAGTGCCATGCCTCTCTGGAAGACACTCAAACCCAAAAATACTCACCTGTATTTGCTGTCAAAGCACATGCATGAAAGAATGTTTGAAAGCAAGATAAAGCAAGGTGACTTCATTTGTTCGCTTTGTCCTAATGGTTCTCTGAGAGAAGTCTGATCATGTAGACAGTAAAATGGAGAATGTAATTGAAAACGTGTAAAAATGGAGCAGTATAGGGTTAAATCAACAGGTCTGACTTTAATGTGTTCTTGACTTTTATTGGGTCATAAAGATCTTTTTTTTTTTTTTCAAATATGTGTCTGTGTCTGTCCCTATGCACTTGTCCAAAATGCAACTTATTTCAGCCTAAATCACAGACGACAACCTCCAACGATTCTGCTCTTGTTGACAATAAATGGGCAGTTAAATTGTATGACCATGTCATAAAAGCAGTAAGTGGATTGTGACATTACACATTGATTGCCTCGACCATTTCAAACCAATTATTGTTCCATAATTCAAAGTGACAGTGTGTGTATGTGTGTGTGTGTGTGTCACATGCACGTGTGGGCATGTTCACGTGTGTTTATGTGTCTGTGATGATGAGGACTCTGTGTTCTCTATCATTTCAGCTAACACCGCTGATGTTGTAAATAAATGAAAACTGTAGGGAGCTGTTCGTTCTCAAGGTCAGTTGGAGTGACTACAGCTTGGAGGAAGCCTTTCTACCCAAAGTGCTAAAATATCATCAGCTATTGCAGACGATCCCACAGCTAGACTACTGATGTAAACTTGCCTAGGGCATGTGGTTGTGAGGTTGGGGGTGGGTTGGATTGGATGGCTGGCCTCTCCTGCAAGGATGGCCAAACAGTTAACAATCTGCTGTTTAATATCAGCCTGTTCACTATCAGCCCCTTCAATTTGGAAGAGGTGCTTTTACCTTTATCCATGATTTACTGTTGCTGGTTCTGACAACTATACTGCATATAACAACATTCTGCCGTCTATGAACTTTGTATTAACTCTCCTAATCCTATTACTATCCTAGTCTAAATGCGCTGGCATTGTCCTTTGTACAAGGTAATTCTGTTATTGTGGTTATAGCGTAAACACTGTGTGTGTGTGTGTGTGTGTGTGTGTGTGTGTGTGTGTGTGTGTGTGTGTGTGTGTGTGTGTGTGTGTGTGTGTGTGTGTGTGTGTGTGTGTGTGTGTGTGTGTGTGTGTGTGTGTTCAAGTTGTTATTGGACAGAATGGTCAAATGAAGCCTAAATGCTGATTGAAAAAATAATAAGTCATAAGTCAATTGATTGCATAATGACATCTTCAAGGGCATTGACATGTACCCTTTATATAGCAATCATCCTTTGCCCACAAAGGATTTCCTGAACCATCCATTATCAACCCTCCAGCAGTTTATTTTACAGGCAATAAAACTAAATGGTTAGAAACAACAAGGTGCACAGGGTAAACTCATTAGCTTTCCCCATCGTTTGTGGGCAAACACTGAGAAAGTACCAGTGTGAGATAAGTGAAAGGGCAGATGACTTAACTTCTCATGGGCCAATAAACTACAGCTAATGCACTACTGAAGAGCAGGCTAGTGGCTCCTGGGCATCTCTGGAGTGTCTGAGTAGCATTCAGTAGCAGGGTAATTTGCCTGCAGGATTCCACTGATTTCACAAACCTTTTCCGACACTTGCTTTGTTTTCACCTAAAGGTGCAGATAGGCTTTCGATGGTCATAACATTGCAGCCTAATTGTGAAATGAACAGCTACTATCCGTAATTTATGTCTGGTGGGAAACCATAAAAAGACTAGTAAATTTGAAGTGGAAAAGCAGCATGAGGCACACCAGTACCAGGCGTCTGTGTACCTTAACATGTTCTGAAGCCGTGCAGAATACTGATATCTACTCAAGTCTTAATGTCACCCTTAAAATTCAACTTCTGTTGAACGGCCAGTTTAGCTTTACTTGCATGCTCCATTGCATTTGCCACCACGTGTGCTGTCTTGTTCAAATAGTGATAGGAGATTACACACATGCACAGACACACACACTACTCTTACACTCAAGCAAGCTGTGAGGCCATTCTGATGTAAGAGCTATCTCCCGGGAGAGGATCTGACTCCTTCCTGCTAACATGGAGAGGCAGAAAGGGGGAAATGATGATGCCTTTTTATTTAGCTTCATCTGGAGAGTGGGGGAGCCGCTAATATGAACAGAGTGCTTTCCACGCAGCTGGATTGTGTTTGCAGAGTTCAATTTAACAAGGAGACAGAAAGTGGGGGCTTGCTGACTACTCACCGTCACAATAACTCATGAGCATACAAATGACACTAAAAAGGGCCACCCGGGGGTCTGTCAGAAGCCTGTGTCCAACCAAGTAATAGCCAAACAATGAGGTACAGCATTTCCTTAGAGCTTATATGACATGGGCTGTGTCTGGATTGTAAGTGTCGGGTCATTATATAACATTCAAGAAATGAACAGGTCATCCATGTGTGCTATGCGTGTACAGTGTATGGTTAGATACAGTGAGTTCTTACAGTAAGTGTACACACACACACACACACACACACACACACACACACACACACACACACACACACACACACACACACACACACACACACACACACACACACACACACACACACACACACACACACACACACACAGAGAGAGAAAGCAATATCTGTTACGTTAGAGCAGCACGAACCATTATTTCAGGCATTTCAGCAGCATCTCATTTCATTCCCACACCAGCGATACCTCATGCAGCCGTCATCCTTTCCTCCTCTCCCCGACTCTCCCAGGGGGCTACTGGCTACCCTGCCAAAAGCAGCATCAATTAGACCATTTGTCTTTTTCTGGAAAGCAGAGCTGACCAATTACACCAATATACAGCCACCTGATACATGTGTTTATGAGATCCGGCCAGGGAAGCTTCAGGTAACTCAGATAGATGGTGGTACGGGGTGGCAGAGGTTCCCTTCAATGAATGGTTAACATGTTTCTTTTCAAATGTAGTGTATTACGGTAAAACCACACTATTATTAATGTATCATGGAGCTGATTATCTAAGCAGGTCTAAGGACACGGTCAATATTTTATTAAGTTCATGCATGCCTTCCATACAGTACGTCACATACCGATGGGAATATTACGCAGTAAAGGACTGGCAAGAAGTCAGGTGGCTTGATTTACAGTAACCTTAACACACGGAGGTAAAAATAACACAAGATCACCATTTACAAGAGGAATGACTCATCTGACTCAGTATAGTTCTCGCCAGACTGGAAAGAAATATGAGAATATTGTCAGCAAGATCGAGAAACACCTTCTCTGGGGAGTTCACTCAGAACTGTCCTTGGTGAAGCCCAGTTACATTTAACATGAAGTTGGATTTGTTGTTATGGAGAGTGCATGAGGGTAAAAACAAAATTCCGTACTGTACAAAATATAAGATTACTCTGGTTATAAGACAACCCCAATTTTTCAAGAGGGGAAAAATTAACATTGAATGTCAAACAGTCTAGTCCCTGATTTTAATTCAACCTTGTGTTTTAGGTTTTAGCACAAGGGAAAAAACATAGTCTTATGTGTTATATTCAGCCCAACAGGGTACACAGAGAATAAAATTAAATCTTCATCTCTAGGGTAATTCCAAGAGATGAATAGGCCTTGTCGTTTGACAAATGCACAGATGTTGGAGAATCAATTCTAGGCCTACCAGTAATTACTGCAAAAGAGTCGACATGTAACTCAAATTGGTCGGTCATCGATACTCAGTGAAACAATCCCTGTGCCTTGTGGAATACAAATGTGCTATCATTTTTGTAAAGTGGCCCTAGGAATAGCTTAACAACAAAGTGCTTCAGACAAAATCAAGGTCTATGAAAATCTTCATCACCAGAATTACAAGCAACGGCTTTGTTTTGTTTTTCAGCCAACAGCGAGAAAAACACCCGGTTCTGATATCCATCTACATCACTCTCTTGCTTAGAGGAGGCTGAATTGGAAGTGAAACACAAGGTGGGGATATTTTGAGAGGAACAAAGCAAGCCCCAGAGAGTTGGTGGAGAAAAATGGCTGCAGCTCAAGAGATAAACCATCAATGGAATGAGTGAGGTATAGCCACTTCTCCTGGAGCTTATGTTTTAAAATGAGTGTGACAAAAGCAGATTAGAACTATCTTGCACACTTCAGTGCTTGCCTCTATCAGATCTGGGTTGTTTCTATAGCAAAGCGAGTCAAGATATTGAGGCGTAGAGCAGATGATTTTAGAATTGTTTAGAATTGTTCATTATACGGAAGGCATGTTCACTCTTGGTTTGAAATAGACCAAGCGTGTTCTTTGTCCTGTTATTTAGTAGTATTGTTTATTGCAGGGCAATAAACAATTATTTTTCCCAAGGGGCCAAATGAGATACATAAAATATTGTGGAGGGCCACGACTAAAGGCTGAACTAAAGTGTGCATAGTATTAATTTAATTTTCAAGAGGCCCTCTATTTATTCAGTATTTGAGCCACAGAGGACCACCTTTTGTGACATTTTAGTCCCACAGACCCCAAAACTAACCTGAATTTGGGGAACAAAACAGTCAAACATACAGAGCAAAATGACCATTAATCTTTTACTCTAGTTGTGTAGACTTGATTAAGAGAGTCTAAAAATGAAACCAAATGGACCCGCATAATGCCCAGGTATGGTTTATTGTGTTTGGCCATTGTGAAACTATTGTGATTGTACGTTTAAAACAAATAGTAAAAATCATATTTGAAAACATATTTGAAAAATATTTAGTGATGGCTACATATAAAAATCTTATTGTTTACATGCCCAAATATTCATGCACTAAAATATAATTCCATGTCGAACAATATGGTGTAACAGAGTGTAAAACTATGATAGCTCTTGCTCCTTTTCCCCTCTACACCAAATAGCCCTATCAGCTCAAAATGTGCCCCGAGCTTGTATAGTAAATCAATCACCTTACCATTACCATTTAATGTTATTGTTCGCCTAATAAACCAGAACAGGGACACAAAAGTGGTTTAAAATGACATTTTCAGCAGGTGCCAGTTGTGCAACGAGGTATGAATGCAAGTGTTTTATTCATCCCTTTACATCCCTATCGCCTCTAAAAAGCCAGATGAATGATGTTAATCAGTGCAGAGGGAGCGCGGTGCATCCCTGAGCTCCAGCTCATCCTGTTGTAATAAAGCAGTGTGCCTGCCCCCGTAATTACTCTCATCAGTCTCAGACCTGTCTGGGTAAAAGGTCTGCTCTACAGAGTGTACCCCTAGAAGGCACAGCTCAGGTGATGCATCTCATTACCTCAACGCTCAATCAGTGAAGATGGAAATCAAGTTTTTTTTTTGAGTGGTGCAGCCAACCACCATTCCAAGGCCTGGCTTTGTCTCCATGTCCACGCACCCACCTGTACACTGTATCAGCGGGGGTGCTGTTTCACCAATACAGAGTTCACAAAGCTGCTTTTTAAGAGTACTGATTATTGGTATTTTTATACTTTCATTCAGACTGTGAACACGGAGATATTAAAGGTATAGTTCCGGTATAGTTCAGTTTTTTTGTATGAAGCTGTATGAAATACTTGCTATTAATACAGTGGTGCCAACTGTATTAATTGATGTCCAGATATCACATGGAACTACTTTTTCGGCATAGTGATATGGACCCAAAATACATTTCCCTGTGATAGGGTGTTCAAAATGAACAAAGGATGTGCTAATATTTTAGAAATAGGTCTACAATACAAAGTTAGTTTTTTGGATTAATTTATTTTTACTGTGCGGCCCCAGTGACCCCTCAAAAACGACCTCCACTGGTTTTGGTGCAATATGAAGCACTGCAGTTCCAAACTCCCACCACAGGACTTTGGCCATCAATTAATATAGTAGTAACCACTATATTAATGCCAAGTATTTTATAGAGCTTAACTTAAAAATTCTGAACTATCCCTTTAAGTTACAGCAGGGGAAGGACTATAAGCTAATTGGTTTACTATAAAAACCTGCAAAACTTGTCACACCTTGTGATACACTTCATATATAGCCTAAGCCAATACAGAATTCATTCCACGTGTTGATCTGACCTCCTCTCAGCAGACTGTGTACAGTACACACAACGTAAGACAATGCCTCTGCCACCGCCCTTACATCTTCTCCATATATGAAGCTGACCTCTTCTGACATTCCATGTTTATCTGACCTCACCAAATCCTCCTTCATCATCCAGTACAGAATTCATTCCATATGTTGATCTGACGCCCGCCCCATGCCCCAAGTGTCAGTACTCTCCCAGCATTCTGTCATCACCCAGGCAGATGTGTGCATACAACATTCAGTCACTGCTATCCCTTACTGGTACTTGTTTAGTGTGGCACTGCTCCGACTGCTCACTACCTATGCCTAACCATAACCAAATGCCACAGGGCTAGTCGCAACTGACTAAGGCAACGTTTCACTTTCAGGAGAGACAAATATAAAATATAAACAGAAGGCCACTCAGAATGTTATGTGCCAAGTCTATAGACTGTTCAGATTGCCAAGGCCCTAACTGACACAAATGTGATCTTTCCAATACTTACAATACGAATATGGTATATGATACAATATGAATATGGTATAAGATGACACATTAGGTTGACACATCAATAAAACTGTGTATAGTCATATCACAAGGATTAAGAGGGTTTAATATCCAAAAACGGAACAAAAACATGGAGCAGGCTTTATCACAAATAGTATTCAGAAACACTGATAAACCCAAAATCACAAACCGTAGCATTCTACAATATTTACAAAAGCATTTGATAATGGCAGGTCATTTTACTTAACTTCCAAGTATCCTCATGGCTTTATTATTTATTAAAAAACTAAAATATCTTAGTACGAAAATATCAATCATCACAGTGCCCTCTTTAACTTGATATCCTGCTTCAACGTAAAGATATTTTGAAAACCGTAATGGCAAAATTGATTGCCATTTCGCGCACCTTAATTCACACCAATGGCTCCAACAGGATCTCCACCATTTTGGCTAAGAAAATCACCAACAGCTCAATAGCATTCTTAAATATTTAGAAACAGCATTAATACAACTTCCAAGTATGCTTCTGGATTAATTATTTTCTTCAGGAAAAAAAAACTAAAGTATCTTATTACAAAAATATAAAACATTACAGTGCTCTCTTTAACTTGATATCCTGCTTCAACATAAAGATATTTTGAAAAACGTAATAGCAAAGTGATTGCCGTTTCACCTCCTTTAATTCACACCCATGGCTCCAACAGGGTCTCCACCATTTTGGGTAAGAAGATTTCCAGGAAATGATAAAAGTCCTGAAAGTGTCCAGCTTTGTCATTGGTGGGACTGAACTTGAGGACTGCTCTTGTGCTTTCAGACTTGCCCGCCATCCGGGCCTGAACCTTGAATGCAACGGGCTGTTTCACCTCTGGTTCTTTTTTCAGGATGTGTTCTGTGACTTGCGTCTCCAGTTCCACATTAGTGCCTTCTGGTTTAGAAGCCCCCTCTGACCCTTTGAGAAGCAACCTTCTCACCTTCCTCCGGCCAGCCCACACTGTGTGGCTCTGAAGCCAGGCCCACGTGGGGGCATCAGCCTTGGGCCCTTTCCCGACTCTTGACTTCTTCTCTTGGGGTGACACCGATGTTTCACTGCTTACAGATGACAGCCGCCTCTTGACTCCAGCTTTAACCTGAGGGCTGCATTCACTTGAGGAACCAATGCCATCATCACCATTATCACCGTTGTTGTGCTCAGATGATGAGTTGAGGGCTGACATGTTGAGATCAGATGATGACATATCCATTACCTCATCATTAGCGCCTGAATGTTCCCCGAAAACAGGGTCGGTGAGGAGAAGGGGGCTACACTTGAGAATATTGAGGAAAAGGCCCTCGACGGCAGAGCAGACCTTCTGAAACCACATAAGGTGCAATGTGTCACCCGCTATATGGAGCTGGTTACGCAACTCCTCTGGGAGCAAAGCTGCCCTGAAGGGTAGAGCGATGCTCAGCTCCTTGTTACCGGATCCCTCTGGCGTTTTGTCCTGGCGTGGGGTTAGCAGACGCACCAGTCCCCACGGCTTCCCCTTGGTAGACCTCTGCTGGTATTGGAGGCTTCGGCAGTACTTGTCTGCCTCCTGGCACTCCCTCTGGAAGTTGAGCCGAGTGCGCTCGTTCAGGTTGCCCGCCACGTTGTGAGAAAGTTCAAAAGGGTCCAGCAGGTTGAGCGGCCCAAGTTTGGGGGCAGAGGGTTGGGATTTGGCAGATCGTTCCTCCTGCATGGCCTCCTCTTCTCCCTCTTTCTCCTCAGTCTGACTGGTGTAAGAGGTGACTGGGTGTACACGGCCGTCCCTGAGGGATATGACACTGTCAGGGAAATTAAAGTGGGCATAGAAGGAGAAGAAGGCAGGCAGCAGGGAACCTGGGTATAGAGAGAACAAATTTAAGAACATATAAAGAATATTCTGCTCTCTGTATGTGTAAAAAGGCGAGATTAACTTAAACCTTCCACGGGGTGTGCAAATAAAGCAATTGATAATCAAAATTTAATAAACTAAAAAGGATGTCATGGGCAGGATGCATAGTAATTTAACAATACAAACATTTAGAGACTAAACATATTCTTTGGAGTATTATATACGAATCCATTAATCTCACGTTGCTTCGTGATTTGTGGCTAAGAGAGGTTTTTATTTTTGTTTTGGGGGGTATCTTTAAGTCTTTATAAAGATAAGATAGTGGAGAGGGGGGACTTTGGCTCTCATGATGACACTGATGAATTATATCATTGAAAGTCTATGAATAATTAATGCAGTGCTCTTGGTCATCCTTAGGGCTACTGTTAAAACAACTTACAGAGGTCTTGGCTGTTCTTGCTTGGAGGCACAGCAATAGGCTGACTGGGGAATGTGCAGTTCCAACCCTCGATGATGCACTCCTCTTCCTCACCTTCAGACAGATATGAAAATTACAAGAATATCATATTACAAGGATATTGTAATATGAGTGTAAATAACCCGTCTATAAGCTCAACACATCATGACATGGGCATAACACCTTGTGAGTTTATAGATCTACTATTTACTATGTTATTGAAAATAAATTATCCTCATAATATCTGTAGATGCATTTGGTCAGGAATATTTTTACAATTAATGCTAAGGACAACGAATGCAAAACAAAAACATGCAAACATCTGAAAAAGGATGGTTTGTAAAAAAAAAAAAAAAAAAAAAAAAAAAGAAAGAAAAGAAAGGGGGTCTTACATGCCAAGTCCCTCAGCTGGTCCACAGTGAGAAGGACTGGAGGGTCGCAGTTTTGCAGGAAGAAAATGACCATCAGGGTCAGAGCGTAGTTGTTGAGCAGGGGACCAGCACCACTGGGGTTACCTGAATTTGATGCAACAAGTTGACATCATGTTCATTAAGACCTGAGGGTGTTTTCCGATAAAGAAAACATGTTGCTACAGGAGTGGTGCTCAAAACCTTTTCCATGCCGAGACCTCCAAAATTCTATGTATTGGGCCTCAGACCCTCATCTCAAAATATTTTGATGCCTTCAGTTTTTACTAAACATGATCTGTAGAAAGGTAGTATGATTATACATGGAGAAAGATTATGTTTTTGTGTGGCCACCACACACACCATTTTATTAAGCTTGCATGGTTTATCTACCTGAACTGAAGCCACACTCAACACCTGTTTGATAAGCGAGGGCAAGGGGTGATATTGTAATATCACTATATCACTGTCATTTCGACTGGGCCTTTTGGCTTGGGCCAGAATTGGGCCTTTTGTGAAACCAAAAATAGACAGGGAAGACATATTTCAATCTAACCACACCTGAGGGTCTATTCAAGTATTGCTAACTCTATAGACACATACAAAAAATAAATGTTTAAAAATCATGACACTTGTGACACCTGTTGCATGAAGTGACATGCTATAAGCTTGTATATTGGCTTGTCTAGAAAATGTTACACGAGAAAATTAACATTAGTAATAATTACTGATAAAGTTTTATATATTTTAGATTCATTACACAACTAAAATATTTCAAGCCTTTTATTGTTTCAATATTGATGATAATGGCTTGCAACTTGAAAACCCTTATAGCAAATAATTAACTTTATCATAATGTATTGAAAAATACATTATGATAACACTGTTTTCACACTGTGAAAACAGTGTGAAAACACTGGGGGGGGGTTTGTGATAACACTGCACACTGTTTTCGCACACCAAGAATAGCCAAGCATTGTTGCGGGCTTGTAGATCATACATTTTCACTGTGCTGTTTCCATTGAAGATAATGAGCCTTCATTGGGACTTGCCAACTTTGTGACAACATCCTCTCGGCCGCAACGTAACGTACTCCCTCTACATTATAGTGGGTCGTTAAGAGCCTGGCGCAGAACTAATATCTTACTCATGCTCTTTAAAGTCACAGAGCCACTCTCATCCTCTTTAATTAATACATTAGCCATCTCTAAGGAGCCACAGCTACCTCAAGAACCTAATATAATATATTTTTCCCACTAAAATGACATGCATTGAGATGAATAGTAGAATACAGTTAAATTCCCTGATTTCCAACACTACAAGTAGGAGACGCCAAAAAGTGCCCAGAGCCAGATTTTTTTTTTGCCCCACAGAAGTGCTTCAGCTACATAAATAAAGAATTCATGAGAGCATGGTTTTGTTAATTAAGCATAATTCATAGCTTGTCTCCCAGTGCAGTGATTTCTAATGCTTGCGTGATGCTGACCAGTCTTTTTTTTAAATAATCCTAGTCTCTAATGGCCCCCACAAGAGTACAGAAGCACCACCAGAACCCTACCACAGCAGTTACAATCTAAGCCAAAACAACAAAACATAGTGATTGATCCACAAGTACCAATGAATAAGTCAGAAAATCTGACTTTCTGCTGCCCCCTGTTGACTTACAAATGGAATTAAATGTTTTTTTTAAATCCCTGAGTGCTTATCTTATATTTAACTAAAATAATGTATTAAATTCTTTATCTGCTATAGTACTGTGATTAGGTGCCAAATGGGTCCTACCAGCTAGCTGCCTGTGCTTTGCCCAGAGCCGGATTGTGTAGACCAGTGGTCCAAGCCTGGCATCCATCCCGGAACAGAGCTGCAGGAATCGGGTGTTCCTTACTGCCAGTCTGGGGGACACAGGACAGGAAATGAGGAACCCAGTGAGCAAACAGTGCTCCCTCCAACCAAATAACATTGCTTATCATTGGGTAATGATGAAAGCCATGAGAAAATGAAAGTAAAATAATGATTGGCATGCTTCATGCGGTCTAAACAACAGTAGTTGATTTGGCATTGGTGCAGAGAGGCACAGGAAGTAGTAAAAAACTACCAGTCTGGTACATGACTACATACAAACCTAACTAGATGAAACCAAGTGATTCAGGGATTCTCAAGACATGATGTAATTTTATACTGTATTCAACCTGTTGTTAATGGTGATGTCTCCCTGGAGGTTGAGCTCACGGTGATGGAACTTGATAACGGGGAGGCGAGCGCTGCTGACCACGTGGACTTTGTGCACGCCAGGGACACACTTAATCAAGATCCTTGCCACAAGGTCCAGCAGTTCCGCCGGCGAGGCCGTGGACAGGTCTATGTCTGACAGGATGGAGTCCTCCGAGTGGCAGTCGTCTGATGTGCCCTCGCCTGCCTGGAGAGAGCAGCAAGACAAGAATGGATGGATGGATCACAGGCACATTATCAAAACCTTCTTTGACATTGTGAAATTGTGTGCAAAATGACAATTATGAGAACAAAGTAGATCCTCGGGACTACCGTCTCTCCATCTGCTTAACTATCATATCTCAAGAGAAAAGAAAGGAAGGAGGACATGGAAAGTGGTTTTGTTTCTATACACAAAAGAATAGGGGATCAGATGGTATTATGAAATCAGTATGCCTATGCTGTGTTACCCTGCTGATTATTATTATAAATGTTACAAAAGCACTATAGAGTCATGTCCGACCGCACAGCATACCTGCTCTGTGGTCGCCTTGCTGCGGGCCTGGAACACCTTGGTGTTTTCCAGGTCCAGGAACAGATCTAAGTCACAGCCATGGATGCCGAAGGTGTTGACAGATGAACCAAATGGCAGAATCTGGCAGTCTGAAACCATTAATACAAACAATAATGCAATCCATTATATAATACAGATATCACATTCATTCAGCAATCATTTCAAAGAGTGGTACAGCTTCACTATTTGCTGGGAAGGATGGAATACCTGGAAAGAATTCAATTAAGACCTCCTGCAGGAGTTCTATCACCAAGTTACGGGCCTGCTTCTCGTTCTCTCTTAGTTGAGACTGCTCCATGACGAGCTGCATCTGTTCATTCACCTGGAAGACAGATGAATATTTAAATGATTCCACTATAATATTAGATTAAAAAAGAACAATTAGCGAAGAACTCACTGGATACTACACATACATATATACACACACACTGCATATACAGAGTATACTTGTCATTATGACTTGCAGATGCTTACAGATAGTGCCTCACACAGACGGGGTTTGAGTCGCTCCATGACATCTTGGAGATTTTGAGGATCAAACTTCTTTTTGGGGATCAGTTTGAACTCCTTCTTCTCGCGGGGTTTAACCCGCAGCTTCAGCCCCTCCATCTGGTGATCTAGCTCTGCCAAGGCTGCCTGCGTGCCATCCAATTCACTGAACTGAACGATGGCAAACACTCCCTGTAGAGGGAAAATGATGCTATAAATCCGATGTTTTTCTGTTTTGTTTTTTAATAAGCATAATCAAATGCTTTGTGCGTTTTCTTGAGCTATGCATGGTTCTCAATCATCCATTAAAGCATTTGTCATGTTCCAAGGTGCTGTGTGCATATAATGCTGTGGTGCAAAATGTTCACTGTGATCAGAGACAGACCAGGTAAATGTCTTTTGGTCAGTGCCAGTCTAGGTAAAAAAAATTGTCAAGACAGAAATCTGGAACATGCAACTACATAACAATTATTAGGTTATAAGTCAAACACCTGTTGTCCAGTGAATCAGTTAACACATTACAAGACAGTACCAGTACCAGCCATGGTTATTGATTTCAATATTGCGGCTAAGACTTTGGGGCACTCATGAGCTTTACATTATTCTATGGTGCTTACCTTGTTTTTGTCCATGATAACATCAGCCACCGGGCCAAACTTCTGGAAGTAATTGACCAGGTCATCCTGAGCGGTCTCCTTCTTGAAACCACTGACAAACACACTGTGCTGCTCTGCTGTCTTCCGTGAGGCTCGCACATTGCTCAGCGTTGTGTGCTTCCGGCCTTTCAGATGCATATCCAAGCTTGGTACTTGAAAGACACAAGTTGATGTTCATGTTTGTTGTGTAATTTGGCACCATTCCATTAGTAAGCAGAATTTATATTTGATTACAGCATGTGAAACTACTTCTCACTAAAAGGGAAATGTTTTAATAAACAAATATATGGATGAGAACAGTGCATATTTATAGTGGGACCGTGTCTATGTTCCCTCAGCTCTATGTTCCCTCAGCTCTAAGTTCCCTCAGCTCTAAGTTCCCTCAGCTCTAAGTTCCCTCAGCTCTATGTTCCCTCAACCAAGTTTAATAGCAGTATGTAATACAACATGTATATAGTGCTGGGACTATAACTGATTAATTGAGATTAATTAATCACAGAAACAATAACACAATAAAACTCTTTTTAATCGCAAACAGATTTTGCACCCAGAACCTTTTCCACTGGACGGATTTCAGGGTATACCGACCATGTGATTATTCCGACCTCCAATAATTCCGACCTCCCATAATCCCAAAATCCCGTTCTTCTGATGGTCGGAAAAACGGGATGTCGGACCTATGGGAGTTCTTATTTTTTGGCTTTTTTCAGAATTATGGGAGGTCGGAATACTGGGTGGACACCACCGAACCGGTGCACGCAATGGGAGAAGAAGCCAATCAGGGTAACCAATAAGGGCTGCCATTGATCCAAACCCCCACTGTTCTGTCCTCCCATTGGTCAGAAATTACTAACACCATTTCTAAAACTCACCCTCAAAATAACACGTTGCAGTGTGGACACAGCTTCTAATTACAAAACCTTAAAAGTATATTAATCTATGCAGTAATACTTGGTCTGGGGTACTTTTGAGCAAATTATTTCATCAATGGGGCATGGCATGGAGGTGATCAACCTGTGGCACTGTTGAATAGAATAGAATAGTTTTATTGTCATTATACAAGAGTACAACGAGATTAAGCCACCACCAGTGACAGTGCAAAAAGATAAAAGCAAAGATAAAAAGAGCTGAGGTATAAAAAAAAAGATAAAATAAATATAAATATTTTCAAGTTACAAAAAACAACAGATGCGCACGCTATATTGCAAGTTACAGTATATTGCACATTTAAAAATATTGCACATAATATATTGCACATGGGGTACGTGTACACCGAAAACTAGTCCGTCAGTGTCTAGCATGTGTCACATGTGAGGAGTTCAGAGCAGCTATGGCCTTTGGAAAGAAACTGTGAAGTGTTATGGAAGACCAGTTTTGCTTTTATAAATTAATGTAAATACATTTATAATGTTCAGTCTCACACCTTCCTCTTGGCCATACAACCCAGATTCTCTGTTGGGTTACAGTCAGGACATTTGGCTGCTCAGTTAAGCACAGTAATACCATGGCCAGTACAGCAGTTAGTAGTAGTTTTAGCTCTGTGGGCAGGTACCAATCGAGCTCGAAAGGAAAATTAGCATCTCCATGAAGCTTGTCAACATAACGAAGCACAAGGTACTCTAAAAAGATGGCTGTGTTGAGGTTTTCAGCCGATAACATGGCCTAAATCATGTGTTTTGCCAAGTCCAGTCCAGTTTTTAGTGGACCCTGTGCTTCAGTATGTTGACAAGCATCATGGAGATGCTAATTTCCTTTCCAGCTCGATTTGGCACCTGCTCACAGAGCCAAAACTACTAGCTGCTGTACTGACCATGGGATTACTGCGCTTAACTGTCCAGCCAACTGTCCTGACTTTAACCCAATATAGAATCTGGGTTGTATTGTCAAGAGGAAGATGTGAGACATAAGACTGAAGAATACAATTAATTTACAGTCTGTATCAAACCAAAACTGGGCTTCCATCACACCTCTACAGTGCCACAGGTTGATCACCTCCATGTCACGCCGCATTAATGAAATAATGTGTTCTAAAGTAGCCCAGACCAAGTATAGAATGCATACATTAAGTACTTTTCAGATAGTCGATATTTCTTGTTTAAAACATTTTTCTTTTTAGTGGTCTCGTAAAACATTCTAATTTTTGAAATCCTGGTGGGTTTTATGGGCTGGAAACCAAAATTGTGTAAAAATAAACAAATAAATACTTCATTTACACTGTGTGCACTGAATCTATATAATTAATTAAAGTTTTTGAATGGAATTGTGGAAATAAGAACTTTTTTGTAGTTACCGTATATAGGCTGTTGAAAATAACAAGTTAATTAGTTAATTTTGCTGATCCGATTCAAAAATTTGCACACTGACTCAATTGGCTGACCATTTTCTCATTGAAAAAAATCAGTAGAGCACGGTTTTACAGAGACATAGCTCTGTGTAACCACTGGTTACAGCTCTCCCTGTAACCAGAGCCATAGAGTATAGCCGGAGCCTGAGGATGGGGCTTGTTGATCACCTCTTTTGATAAATAAGTAATCAAGTACATTAAACAGCCTTCACAGTATGTGATAAGCATATTTCACTTGTAAAAGTTTTATCCAGCAGTCCAGCATCTCTAGACAGTACCCTACTACGGACCAGTGCGACCACTGGCCTACTGTGAGCCCTGTGTACACTACAGGGTACACAGTTTTAAATGGACGGAGACAAGCCATGGCCACGCTTTGTTTTTACTTTAAATTTCAAACTCCCTGTCGTGCTAATTGTACAATTAGCACGGCAGCGAGTTTGAAATTTAAAATAAAAACAAAGCGTGGCCATGGCTTGTCTCCGTCCAACCCCTTTCTGTTGGTTACCATGTACCATAACCGAGGTCGTCCAGCCTTAGATCAAGACTATATTGCCTTTTAGACAGGCAACTCTCGAGTTACTCGCCCAATTATGTTGGTAACCCTTGAATTCTGTGATTAACTAACTTGAATGTATTTGGCGGCTATTATCAAGGCGAACGAATACTATAAAATGTAGAAATGACTTCAGAATGTCTACTGGGAGTAACATACAGTCAACGCATGGCTCGTGAGTGTTTGTATGTCTAAATAGCTGCATGCATTTACTACGGTTACTTACTGTTGGGTATGTCCACATTGCAAAGCTTGCAGTGTAACCCTCTCAGTTTTGTTTCGATGTCGTCGGGCAACTCCATATGAGACATATCACGAGTTTATAAACGAAAACAAAGAAACTTCGTATGTACGGCGTCGCGTGGCCACAAACTTCAGAATCACATCAAATCTCCCTCCAGCGTCGTCGGACCATCGTTTGCGTCGGACTTGCGTTTGGTTCTCTTCCTGTACAACTCCAACTCTGTCCGGGTAGTTAAACTCACTCGGTGTCACGTTCCGCTTTTAGATTTGTTCAAATTGAAAAATACATAAAGCTTATTTGAATTATATTATAAATATATATTTGTCAATCCATTATTTACAGTACATTTTATGGCACTGTATTATACAATTCAAGTTGAACTGTCTGAAAATGAAAGAAAGCATTTCAGATTAAATCCTCAGCAATTGAGGATAATATTTTCAACATGCATTTTAGAGCTGCAGTTCCAAATTTTTCCAGTATCGTTATGGACTCTCTTGTAGACATTGGTAGCTCTGGTCCATATTTCTACTAAGACAGTGTTAAAAACCTGACCAATAGTTTTACTCTAGCAACGATTATGGTCAGAATATAGCTCTATAGTTGGCCAATTAACACTTATTTTTAACATAGATTTTAATTTACCACTTTAATAGTCTGTCTAAATTATTCTTGCAACAGACCTGGATTTACGTACATCTTATTGGCTCACGCAGACATGACATTTTCCTGCACTATTTATAGTAATTGCACTTTAAATTGACTACTGGTATTTTTATTCTGTGCCGGCAGTTATGTACATACAAGACATAACTGTGACTGCACATAATAATACAAATTGATTTGTGCTTGAAATGTACTGCAATTTTGCAAATATTTAATTAAAACAGATGGGAATCTTAGTACAAGAAAATATTTGCCTATAATGTTGTATAAAAGAACAGAATTGAATACTCCTTGCTGTGGTGTCTTGACATTTGGAATAAACTGCTACACTCAATACAAAGACATTCTCCATATTACATTGACAGTATTGTGGGTGAAAATAAATCAGACATTTTAAAAGTACAAACACGTTTATTAACAGGCCAAAATGTCAAACAGAATATAGATTCTAAAAAACGACAGTATTGTGGGGGGAATAAAACTGACATTTTAAAAGGTTAAACACTTTTATTAACAGGCCAAAATGAAAAACCAAAATATACGTCAACATCAAAAATATTTTCTAAAAATCTATCAATTTCACAAAACTTAAAATAAACTTTTTTTTAAAAAAAAAACAACAACACTCATTTCTTTGCTGCTCTCCCTCTGCGGGGCTTGGTCTCTGGCACTTCAGTAGCTGGGGTAACAATTTCAACAACAGCTGCATCAGTAGCCTTTACCCGCTTCCCTCGACTTTTAATGGGCTCCGATGGAACCGTTTCATTGGAGAGATCCTCCTCTTGAGATTTGCTCATGTTTCTTGGGGCTTTTCTCTTGCTGCCAGTCTTGGTCAACGCAGTACCTTCAGGAGTGGGGCACTCAGTGGACTCAACACTCTGGTCTCTTTTGACAGGGCTGGGTGTTGGTGAAGGAACATTGTCTGCAAGTTTTGGCTTCCGTCCTCGAACAGCCTTTACAGCAGGGGAAATAACATGAGTCTCTGTCAAATCATCTTTCCACATTACAGATTTCTTAGAATGTGGTTCTTCTTGAACCTCTTCTATCACCTCCTCCGTGCTAGGAGCAACCACACTGTCATCTGCTGGAGTCGTTGCCTTTCTGCCTTTTCTGACAGGCCCTGCAGACAACTTTGTTTTACTGTCTGCTTCTTTTGGTTTTCCTCTACCCCGAGTAGCAGACTTGGTCACAGGAACAGCTGTCTCAACAACCTCTGCTTCCTGGAGGGAAGGCTGTATTTCTCCTCTGCGAGCCCTTTTGGTTGGAGTAGCTTGTGAATCGTCATCAGCAGAATTTAGCTTCCTACCCTTTCTAGCTTTAACGGGAGCATTGCTTGATTTCTCCTCTTCGACATCCTGGGCAGGTTCAGGGTTTTCTTCTGGCTCCTCTGAAACAATCTCCACTTCTTTGATCTTCCTTCCACCTCTTTTGGGCTTCTCAGCAGGAATGATCACTTCCTCGTGTGCCTCTTCAGTCTCAACAGCCTCTGGCAAATCTTGTTTAGCTTTCCTTCCTCTTGTTTTCAGAACTGGTGTCTCACTCTTCGTAATGGCAGTCGGGGTAGCAGCAGTTTCAACGTGACCTGTATTCTCCTCTTGGACATCATCCTGGGTATGTTCATCAAGTTTTTCCTCTGGCTCCTCTGAAACAATCACCTCTTTCACAAGTGCTTCTTCATTCATTGCGCTTCCTTTCTTCCTCCCTCGTTTAGGCTTCTCGGCTGGGAGAGTCTCAGCCTCAGTCAACTCCTGTTTAGATGTTCTCCCTCTTCCTCTCGTTTTGAGAACAGGCTTCTCTTTCTCCTCAATGGCAGTGGAAGACTGGCCATCCAAATTCTCCTCTGAGACATCCTCCATGGCAGGTTCCGCCTTCGACAGGATCTCCACTTCTTTGATGACCGTTTTCCCTCTAGCCCCTCTTTTCGGTTTCTCTGTGGGCATTGCGAGTTGTACATCCTGGGGCTCCGTAGATTCAGGAGGCGCTACAACCTGGGCATCCTGCTTGGTGTTCCTACCTCCTCGCCGTGGTTTCTCAGCTGGGATATCAGCAGCTTCCTCGACTGAGATGATGGCAGCTTCCTCTGGTGCCTCTTGACTCTCAACAGAGTCCTGCTTGATTTTCCTGCCTCCTCGCCGTGGCTTCTCAGCTGGGATATCAGCAGCTTCCTCTGATGCCTCTTGACTCTCAACAGAGTCCTGCTTGATTTTCCTGCCTCCTCGCCGTGGCTTCTCAGCTGGGATATCGGCAGCTTCCTCAGGTGGGATGACGACAGCTTCCTCTTGACTCTCTACAGAGTCCTGCTTGGTTTTTCTCCCTCCTCGCCGTGGCTTCTCAGCTGGGATAGCGGCAGCTTCTTCGACTGGGATGACAGCTTCCTTCTGCACCTCTTCGATCTCAACAGCCTCAGGCAAATCCTGTTTTGCCTTCCTCCCTCTTCCTCTTGTTTTCAGAACTGGTACCTCAGTTTTCTCAGCAGCGGAGGTAAGGGTAGGTTCTTCCTCTAGCTCGATCTTCCTTCCTCCTCTCCTAGGCTTTTCAGCTGGGACAGCCTCCTCATGTGCCTCTAGAGTCTCAGCCACTTTAGCCTTTCTCCCTCTTCCTCTTGCTTTGGGTACAGGCATCTCTCTCTCCTCAGTGGCAGTGGTAGAATGAGCGTCACCTACTTGCTGGCCATCTTCTGCTGGCAGAATTGTTTTGTTCTCAGTTTCAACAGGGATCTCCTGCACGGCCTCCGCAGCGTCTCCAGATACAGGGACAATCTCTGGTTCTGAAGAAGAAAAGGGAAGGCAGGAAATAAATGACATGAACAGTTGTAACATTCTAGAATACAAGATAGAAAGTTAATCATCCCACAAAAATGGTCCAGTCGGTCAATGAGTGACAGAACTTTGTGCATATATTGCACACAATATTATTCCTCCAGAGGCTCAGCCCAAAAATTCTATAATGACTGGCTTTTTGGATTACTTTAACCAAAAGTTACCAGATGGGGATGGTCAATTATAGGACTAGGTTCCATAGTTAAATCGTTTCTGTAAAGCAAATGGTGATCTGCTTGAGAGCGGTGCAACATAATCCGTTATATTTCTTGTATAATCTATTTTATTTCATTTTACGGTCCTGTCTCGGTCTTGATCCTGCATTTTTTATTTATTTGTTTTTTGTTGTCGCTGTCGTCATTTCATCTCATTTCCAAAGGTGTAATGCCGTGTGTGCATGCGTTCTGTGTGTTTAAAATCAATAAAAACAATTTATATAATAATAATTATATTGCACACAAATAGAACTTTAACACTAATGGCTTTGTTTTGAGATGTCACACTTGTATGTTTAGTTTGTTATTTTTACTTTGTTTAAAGTCATTACTACTGGTTTTACCTGTAGAACTCTCTTGAGAATCCTGTTTAGCCTTTCTTCCTCTTCCTCTCGATTTTAGAACAGGCACCTCTCTCTCCTCAATGGCAGTTGAGGATTGAGCATCACCCAATTGATGGTCATCTGCAGGCAGCGATGTGTTGTTCTCAGCTTCAACAGCAATCTTCTCCACCACCTCAGCAACGTCTCCAGAGACAATGGGCTCAACCTCTGGTTCTGAAGATTAAAAGGAAGGCAGGAAATAATTACATGAACAGACGTAACATTATAGAACACAAAATTGAAAGTCAGTCAAGGACTGACAGATCTTTGTGCATATATTGGAATTGCAACAACAATTGTACCACTAATTACTTCATTTTGAGACACCACATTTTGTCTAAGTCCATTACTACTGGGTTTACCTGTAGAACTCTCTTGAGAATCCTGCTTAGCCTTTCTCCCTCTCCCTCTGGTTTTGAGAAGAGGCACCTCGCTCTCCTCAGTGGCAGTTTGAACATCATCCAAGTTCTCCTCTGGGACATCCTCCTTGGCAGGTTCATCCTTCGACACGACATCCTCTTTGGCGACTGTTCGGGCTTTTGCTCTGCCCCCTCGTCTGGGTTTCTCTGTGGTGACGGTGGGCTGTGGCTCCAGGGCCTCTGCAGATTCAGGAGCCATTTGACCCTTTGTATCTTGCTTGATTTTCCTCCCTCCTCTCCTTGGCTTCTCAGCTGGGATGACGACGATAGCTTCCTCGTGTGCTGGAAGAGATTTAATAAACATTTGGTTAAGGACCATATATCATGCAATGTCTAGTCATTGCTTTGTGCATTAATTGTACAAAAACAGAACGTTAGGTTGTTAACATGCAGTTAATAAGTCACTTTCATACTACAATAAATCCCCAATTACCCTAAAATTACAATTCACTATTTATATCTGCTTGGATATATACTGTAGTAAGTGAGGCCTTTGTATAATATACAGAAGGTTAGACAGAACTTGTAGCGCAGTCTGACACACCAAGATCTGATCATGCTGTACATTAGTGAGTGCAGCATATGACCAATGCAGTCTGTACATATTTTGATTTCATTTAAATACCAAAACATGTAACGGCACCACTGTATACTGGCAAACAGAACTAACCTTGTGATGCATCAGTTTCCACAGGGACAGTGGTGGGTTGTTGAGATGCTTGCTGCTCATCCTCTACTGGCAGAGGTGTGTTGTTCTCATCTTCAACAGGGATCTCTTTCACCATCTCAACATCAGGGTCTCTGGTCTCAATCTTTGGTTCTGAAGATAAAGGAAAGCAGGGGAAATACATACAGATTAATACATTAATTAAAAGTATTAATTGTTATCACCAACATAAAATCAACTTTCATACTGTAGTTAATGAAAACACTGCCTTCCACCATTGTGCACCGGCAAACAGAACCAACCTTGTGATGCATCAGTTTCCACAGGGACAGTGGTGGGTTGTTGAGTTGTTTGCTGCTCATCCTCTGCTGGCAGAGGTGTGTTGTTCTCATCTTCAACAGGGATGTCTTTCACAACCCCGACATTGTCAGCAGAAACGGGGACAACGGTCTCAACCTCTGGTTCTGAAGAAAAAGAAAAGCAGGAAATAAATACCACTACTATTCCATGCCACTGTTTAGTACATACTGTGTGCATATATTGCAGACAAACAGGATTTTCCCATGTGTACAATATACATTACATTGGATATTACTTTCAGCACAGCTGACTCACTAATAACTGCTTATGCAACATGTTTGTGTGTGACAAATACATTTTCTATATTGCCATTAGATCAATTGTTCCCTGCCCCTTGAGGTGAATGTCAACAAAAGCAAAAGGAACCAACCTTGTGATGCATTAGTTTCCACAACGGTGGTGGGATGTTGAGATGATTGCTGGTCATCTTCTGCTGGCAGAGATGTTTTGTTCTCAGCTTCAATAGCGATCTCTGGCACTACCTCAGCATCATCCGCAGAAACAGGGACACTGGTCTCAACCTCTGGTTCTGAAAAAGAAAGGCAGGAAATAAATTACATGAATAGACAGATAAATACATTAATAGCATTTTGGAATACAAAATAGAAATGTATTTATTCCAATGAAAATGTTGTTAAGGACTACACCAACATGCTGTTAAGTTACTTTCTTTCATACTGAATTAAATTGAACATACTGCCTCAAAGACTAAATAAACCACAGTGATGATAGTCTGATACACCAATTCATACTAGTGTATGACAACAAACACTGTATATTCAATATAAACACTTGACCATTATGCGCCGGCAAACAGAACTAACCTTGTGATGCATCAGTTTCCACAGGTTCAGTGACGGGTTGTTGAGTTGCTTGCTGCTCATCTGCGTTATTCTCATCTTCAACAGGGATGTCTTTCACAACCCCAACATTGTCAGCAGAAACGGGGACAACGGTCTCACCCTCTGGTTCTGAAGAAAAAGAAAAGCAGGAAATAAATACCATTACTATTCCATACAACTGTTTATGCATATATTGCAGACAAACAGGATCTTACCATTATATTTAAATGTGAGATGTCACAATTGTATGTTAAAGCCATTACTGGCTTTACCTGAATATTGACCCACTGGGAAATACAGTACCTTGTAACAGGATTGATTGGCAAAATGTCAACTAGTGAGTTGTAGTCAATAAGCCAAAGCTGCAATGCCAGTGTTATTGTCTTTGAACAACCCAGTTTATGTATGTGTAACTGCACTATAGGGAACTAACCTTGTGACTCATCTGATTCAATCTGTGGCTGCAATTCATCATGACCCTGTCAAATAAGTTATGGAAAACACATTAGAAAATGCAGTGTGCATATAGTCATACAACATGAAGGCATTTCATAATTTCAATAGTTGTGAAAACAAATTACAATTTATACATTGCAGAAATGATGTTGGTATTACCTCAATTGTTGCCATTTGTACACAGTCATTAGTCAGAGGCTCCTCCGTGAGTTTCTCCAAGTCTTCCTTCCTCTGCCTTTCAATAGGTTCTTCCATTTGCTTGGGTGTTTTCATCAGCCCAGCAGCAGGTTCCAGCTTTTCCTTTGGAGTTTTCATCAGGCTCTCAACAACATCAAGGGAGCTCTTCACATTGGGAGTTGCGTTTGTCAAGGCAGCAAGGTCTTCAAGACAATCTTTGTGTACTGGCGTCTCCAGAAGCTCTCTGGTGTCACCGACACTCACTTCTTCCAAGGCCATTGGTGCTTTGGGAGTTTTGAGAAGTTCTTCACTGAGGTCCACAACAGGTTCAGCTTTTTGCTTTGGGGTCTTCATCATTCTCTTCACTCCACTGAGACATTCAGCCTGCTCAGGTTTCTCAGATTTGGGCGTCATAAGGAGTTTCCCTCTGATGTCTTCCACAGGTTCAGCCTTCTGTCTTGGAGTCCTCATGATCCTCTTGACTCCGGTAAGACATTCCACCTGCTCAGGTGTCTCAGGTTTGGGCGTCATAAGGAGTTTCCCTCTGATGTCTTCCACAGGTTCAGCCTTCTGTCTTGGAGTCCTCATGATCCTCTTGACTCCGGTGAGACATTCCACCTGCTCAGATTTCTGTTTGGGTGTTTTCAACAGTTTTCCCCTCAGGTCTTCTACTGGCTCTGGCTTCTGTTTTGGGGTTTTAAGCAATCTCTTCACTCCAGTCAGACAGTCAGGGTGTGGTGGCTTCTGCTGAGGAGTTGTCGTCATTTTAGTCTCCACATCTGGGCACTGATGTTCATTGATGTCATCAACGGGCACCTCATCTTCACTGACAAAGGAATTGTCATCATCCAGGAAGAGGCGTTCAACGGCTTCATGGTTGTATTTTCCAGATTTGGTTGAAGATGCAACAGCTAATGGGGACACCATCATTTCACCTGAGAAAAAATAGTTAGATCAAATATTAAAAGATAGAATTAGAAAGCTCTAAAAGTACATCAGTATAAGTTATTTCACATAATGTTGAGCTCTTAACCACTTGAACTTGTACTTGTTCAACATGAACAACACCCACCAGAAACATTAACCAGCAATTGCAGATCTACAAGCTCACATGATGCATAGTGAGTGTAGTGAGTGAGGAGTGAGTGAGTGTAGATCTGATATTTTTGGCAAAGACATTTGGTGTAGAAGGAAAAGAGAGCAATCCAAGATTAGACTAGGGTTTAAGAGTTTCAATATATTGGCATCATCAAAACAACGTACCAGTCTCCTCTGGTGTATTCATCACTGAAGCCTCAATCACAGATGTTGACACAGGGGTCTTGGTGGCACTCTGATGCACACTGACAACTGACGATTTCCTCTGCTTGGTAGCCACTGGTGTATTAAATATTTCTGCAACACCTGAAGTTGGAAGTAAAAATGTGAGTTACATAAACATAAGTAGACCAACACCACATACTACTAATAATAATAACTAAATAATATTATCACTTCAAAAGTGGCAAATGGGTATAAGTAATTACCAGTCAAATCCTCATCCATTTTCATGTTCTTCTGAAGGACAATGTTGTGGACTAGTCTTGGGGCAGCACCAGTAGGCTGTACGTGCCGTTTATGAGCTCTGCCCACAACGATGCTTACAGGTGAATCTGCGTGACCAGTGCTGGCAATGTAGTTCTTGAAATTTTTGGCTGGAGTCTGAAAGATTCAGAGAATAAAATCTAGTTAAGATAAAGACAACGTTAGAAGTTCAAGGGACATTTTCAACCTAAATCCCTCTCTTCTGATATAAAGAGAGATTAATCATATTATATTGTGGCAAACAAATACACCAGGTCTTCTTGTCAGCATTATTTGGAAGAATACATTGCGTAATTCCTTTGGCAAAGGCATCAGATAATTGATGCCTTGTCAAGTTTTTAAAATAACTCAATAGCCACACAAATTAAGCAAAATTGTGTCTGATTATCTCCACTAGATACTGCTTTTCTACACATGTATACGTTACAATTCCAGGCTATATATTTTTGTAGACGATGGAAAGCTAGTGATTACAATTAATGCATTTCACCGCACCTTGTGTTTTGGCTGAACAGTCTTCTTCTTCATTTGGACAGATGCTTTCTTGGCTTCTGGAACTACCATTTGAGATTTTGTCTGGCCAAACTTCACGATGTCAGCCCAGGAATTCTGAGCTGAGAAACAAAACAAAGTTTCAGTCACATTAGTCATTTCCATAAGGCAAATTTTTAAAGTCCAGGTATGGTAATGATTTCATGTATTAATCCAACCGATCCAGCCATAGTGCAAAATTTATGTACAATTCTGCTGGGCATTATGTTAGAGTCACACAACAACAAAATTTTACATTTTAATTTATAAAAGGTTGCATGCATTATATGGTGTTTGTGACCTTGGTTACCTTTCAAAGATGCCCGTGACACACCGCTTCTCCTGCGCATGACCTCCACAAGATTCTTTGCCATGGTATTTGACTTCCGGGACGTGCTCTTCATACTTTTTCGTCGCAAAGGCAACTTGGGGGTCATAGGGGCTGAAGGCTCTGGGGCAGAAATGGTCTCCTCTGCAACAGGAGACGGTGTGCTGATGCGTGAAACTGAGAATCGCCCTTGCACAGTGGGGGTCTCAAGAAGAGAAGGGCTCTTAACTTTTGGTGACTTTGTGGCAGGGGATGGAGTCTTGGCTTTTGGTGACTTTGTGACAGGGGATGGAGTCTTGGCCTTTAGTGACTTTTTGGCAGGGGATGGAGTCTTGACTTTTGGTGACTTTTTGGCAGGGGATGGAGTCTTGGCTTTTGGTGACTTTGTGACAGGGGATGGAGTCTTGGCCTTTAGTGACTTTTTGGCAGGGGATGGAGTCTTGGCCTTCGGCGACTTCTTGGCAGCCACAGGAGATGGAGTCTTGGCCTTTGGTGACTTTTTGGCAGGGGATGGAGTCTGGGCCTTTGGTGACTTTTTGGCAGGAGATGGAGTCTTGGCCTTTGGCGACTTTTTGGCAGGGGATGGAGTCTTGGCCTTTGGCGACTTCTTGGCAGGGGATGGAGTCTTGGCCTTTGGCGACTTCTTGGCAGGGGATGGAGTCTTGGCCTTTGGCGACTTCTTGGCAGGGGATGGAGTCTTGGCCAATGGTGACTTCTTGGTAGGGGATGGAGTCTTGGCCTATGGAAATCAAAAGCAATTTCAATAAGAATGTATTCCACACTCAACACACTTGTCAGTTGAAAGACGAAAACACACCATTCCTCAACTATAGTCTTACCTTTGGAAGAACACCCACAGATGCTCTTCTTAGGAGTGACTTTGTGAGTTTTGGAACACAAAGGCTGCGTCGTGGAGCAGCCCCTTTTCTCAGCGGAGAGTCAGGGGGCAACCGTTTGTCAAACAACTCTGGGCTCAGGTGGCCTCCAAATGACACCCGTTTCCTTTTCATTTGTGGCATGGTCAAACCAGCCCCAAGTTCTTCACTTTTGCGTTTCTTTGTTGCAGTCACTGTTATATTTAAGAAAATATGAATTGAATTTAGAAACAGGAGTTGTAGCCATTAAAAAACGTCACAAGTGCAATTCAGTTTTAACCCCCCCTTGCTGTATTCTGCTAGGAAGCTGAATATTGTATAAGTGATCAAATTGTGTGCAAAATAAACATTAAGATGTACTTCACCATTGACAGTAGCTGCTGTCTCTGCAACTTCCTGAGCTTGCCGTTTCTTCTCTGCTGACCTTGATGAATGCCTTGGAGAAGCATTGGTCTTCGGAGTACTGACCTCTGTCACCATGGCCTGGTCTTGCATCTCAGTTGCAGCAGGTTTGGTGGGTGTGGCATCCTGAGCTTTCTGTTTCTTCTCTGCTGTCCTTGGCGATTGCCTTGGAGTAGCATTGGTCTTGGGAGTACTAGGCAGAGCCTCTGTCACCATGGCCTGGTCTTGCTTTTCAGTTGCAGCAGGTTTGCTGGGTGTGGCTACCTGTGCTTGCCGTTTCTTCTCAGCTGTTCTTGGTGAATGCCTTGGAGAAGGATTGCTCTTGGGAGTACTAGACACTTCAGGCAGTGCCTCAGTCTGGTCTTGCACCTCAGTTACTGCAGTTTTGATAGGTGTGGCTAGTTTGCTCTTTCTCCTTGTGGGTGTCATAGTGGGTGTTTCAGCTGAACCCTGCTCAATCATCTGGGCGGCAGGAGTTGCCTGGTGCTTTTTCTGAGGTGATGAAGTTGCCACTGTAGTGGGTGTTTTGGATGTCAAAGATAGTCGTTTGTGTTTAGGAGTTTCTTGTACAGGCGTGGCAGGTTCAGTTGGCAGCTTCTCTTCTGCACCACAATCGGAGGAATTATCTTCTGTCTTGCCAAATGTTTCTTCAGCTTTCACCTGCATCGGAGTACATCCCTCTGCTTTTGGAAGGGTTGTCACTTCTCCGGCGACTTTCCTGACCGACACAGCTTGTGGTGTGCAAAACCTTGTGGCAGGCGTCTGGGGTTGGCTTCCAGATGGTTTCCATGGACTCTTTGTATCCAGGGTCTTCCTGATCATTTGATACAGGTCACCAAAGGGTGAATCGGTGGATTCCACCTCTGCCGTTTTCTCTGGGGTCCGTTGGATGTTGTCATTGTTTGCTCCATCTTTCAGACAGGGATCTAGAGACCAGAAAGATAGGGCAACATTCAGTAAATGTCAAGATTCTGTGCAATTTTGCATTTGCAAAATGTCCTCCTATGAGAACCTTTCCTTCCCCTCTGCTGCAAAGCATTATCATTCAATCAAGCCCTATAATTGACCATACCATATAATTTCTGCCAGGTTCTACATTAGGTTTCACTCTACACTCATCGTCAGCAGAAATAGCCCATCTACAAGCTCACAACGAACATGTTCCGAGCATGAACAGACAGTGTTTGCATGGCACACAATCAAAGCCTCATCAAAGACTACTCTGGTATGTTGCTTTGATTGTGTGACCCCAGTCCTCAGGCCGCCATTAGATTGCTTATGGGTAAGCTTCAAAAACACAGAGACAACGCATAAATGTAAAGAAGCTAACAAAATGTGTATATTTAATTACTGTATTGTCCAAATATAAGACGACCCCAATTTTTCAAGACTCATTTGTGTAAAAAGAACATTGAATGTCAAATAATATAGTCCCCAAATATAAGACAATTCAATTTGTGATATTTCTATTGAAAATTAATAATAATAATAATAATAATAATAATAATATAATATACTCTATTATACTCACACAAGGGTGTTTCAGATGTCTTATCTGCGTCAGCAGCAGCGGTGTCCCCTGCTTGCTTATCTTGAAGAACCTAGGAAAACACAGTAATAAACACAATTAGTATTATGCAGCTGCAGATTAGTACAAAATATTACACAATCTTGTAATCGTGGATGCAAGCAATTGGGGTGAAAGTTACCCGCAGTGTTTCGGTTTTGCCTCCTGTCGAAGCTCTCTTCTTTTTTGGTGTTGGTTCTGGAGGGTACTCAAACCTAAGACAACCAGGAGAGATATAATGAGAACTTGAGATTGATTAGAAGGTGGTGTAAATTATACTAATTGAAAGCTCCAGTTTTTTTTTTTTTTTTCTTGTCAACTGAATTTTTATATTTCAACTATGATATCAAATGAGCAATTCTCCGATCTGGAGAGTGAACTCATACAGCATAAGCCAGGAAAATCGAGCAGACAGAGCTACAGTAAATGGAAATACCAGGCTTATCTTACAAACTTTTGATTTTACAGACAAAATAACAGTTGATTACATTTAATCTATTCTGGCCATGTCATCATCTGTTAATTCATACCCTGTTAGAACTGGAATGACACCAACCTGAAAGAACGGTCAAAAATTGTGATTACATCTCCATGTTTCAAACGCTCTGACTGTTGCAAAACCTCTCCGTTGATGCGTGTTGGATTCACTGAACTCAAATTAGTTATAATAACCTGTGAAGAAACCAGTGACACCATCAAACACAATCTGTTTATGGGAACCTATCGTGAAATGATGACAGCTTAAAAAGCCCTAATGTTTTGTTGCAGGTCATTTACCTCCTTATTTTCATTCAGATCAATTTTGCAGTGTTCCTTGGAGACTTGAGGAAGCTGAATTCGAATATCACATTCTGCTTTCCTATTTAAAAGAAGCAAATTGTCACTGTCAGCTCAAGAAAATATGACATTTGTCAATATGCCAAGTCAATTTAGATGTTGGATCAGATCTAGTAATCAAGTAATAAAAAAAACTTGCATATGCCATAACTCATCTTATGGTGACAAATTAACATATGCACCCCTTTTTGCCTTTAATTATATAGGGTTCAATAATTAGACAGGGAACTAAGGGTAGAGGATGGGAGAGACATTTGGCAAAGGGGCTCTGACCTCGAACCCAGTCCAGGCACCGAGGCTGAATTACTGGCCGAGGTGCCTGGACTGCAGCCACTGCACACATGCACATTAAAATGATTAAATAATTGCATACTCCTATTTTGTATTTTGTCTTACACGCATATCCATTGCCTGACTGCTTGTGATGTGTATTCTATTCAGTTTGTCTCTTTCTTGTTTTTCCTCCAGAACAGTGGTTTTCAACCAGTGGTCCTTGAGAGAGTTCTGGGTGGTCCCCAGCTAAATAAGGGACAGCTGGTTAACCAGATAGAAATGTGCATGCTCTTTAAGACCTCATTATTCCCTGTGTACTCACCCATTAAATAATTCCAAAGACGTGTGGTGCCATATAGTCCTCTAGTTTCATATCCATGTCAAAGTTGTGGCGCAAATTAGAGCCCGACCGATGCCATATTTTTGTGGCCGATGCCGATACCGATTTTTGGAAAAAACTGCACCGATGTTACCGATGTTTGGGACCGATGTATAATAATGAATTAAAATAATTAAAAATACATTTGAAAAACTTCTAAACGTCAAATTTATTCTCTCTTTCAAGTAAACAATAGAATACGACATTGACATCATTTACTTTTGTGAAATAATTCCATTTGCTGTGTTTCTTTTTCTGTTCCAGGCAAATATCGGCCGATATATCGGCCGATGTTACCGATATATGGGCAGATTTTACCGATATAATGGCCGATGTATCGACCGATATATCGGTACGAATATCACCGATACCGATGCCGATATATCGGTATCGATATCGGCCGATATATCGGTACGACAGATATATCGGTCGGGCTCTAGCGCAAATGTCTAATTAGTCAAATATCTTTTCACAAGATGCACACGGACGACTTTCTCCCCGAGCAAGGGGCCCGAAATGATCAATGGACAGAATTTCTTAAACTTCCTGTTGATTGCCGCAAACATCATCAGGGTAACACAGAAGTTTGGGGAACACAATTGGCAGGTGCATTGCGACAGGGGCTGGGTAATTATTCACACCGCCAGTGAAGTGGAGATATTTGAGTAAGTAGACATCTTGCACCACAACTTTGACATTGATATGAAACTAGAGGACTATATGGCACCACACGTCTTTGGAATTATTTTATGGGTGAGTACACAGGGAATAATGAGCGTGCACATTCCTTTGTAACCACAAATCAATGAGTCTGATGTATGGCTATTATTGTGCCAGTCTAAAGACTTAAAAAAAATATCCATGCAGGGCTAAACCAGATTAAGTCTTTGAGAGCATAAAAATTAAACCAAATGGACCCGCAAGGGTCCATTTAGTTTACACTACTAGAGAAAGTAGAAGGTTAATGGTTAATTTTATCTACTGTATGTTTGACTGTTTTCTTTTGCAAATACAGTCTGGAAAACCAAAATAAATCTTTATTTTGGGGTCTGTGGTGCTGAAACGTCCTCAAATGGTGGTCCATGGCTCATAAGCTGAATGAACAGTAGGCCCTGGTATGAAAAAGTTTGAAAACCCCTGCTCCAGAATATTAACTTTTTAGTTTCACCATAAAGACATAAGCATACACTAGTGCTGCGTTACGCTGTTGGATTACAACTTCACATGAAGGAACTAGGAAGTATGTATGACGTGTACAGTAGAAACCCCGCCTCCGGCCATTTGAAATGACTGAACCCCCCAGACAAGACAAGAGAGGACCTGTCTGGCATACGGCCAACATGAGGTTAGCTTAGGCCGGTGCCTTTAAACTACTATCTAAATACATTATGATAACCCCCAATAAAGCACATTTTGTTCCATATGATTATCTCCTTAACCTAAAATACACATACGTGAGCTGTCCTGTGCGACAAAGGATGCATCGTGAAAACATTGATATCACTACATCAAAGAAAAGCTGTCGTTTTTCTCACCTTCCAAAAACACAGGCTGCAGTGAGAGGAAACTCTGTTCCATCTACACCACTCCTCTTGATCACCACGACTTTTCCGTGCAAAGGCATTGTTACCTAAAACAACAATAAAATAGATAAACTTACACAGGGTTTGCTGGACCACCAGTTACACGCTGATGGCATAAAAAGTATAGTATAAATAATGTGTCGCCTCGTGTTGAGAGAAGCGGTGGCCACAGTGATTTAAAACGATACAGAAAAGATTTCTATGAGATTGTTAAGTTACTTTGAATTACTGGCCACGAATCATGGCGCCCATGACATTTTCAACGTGGTAAACAGTCAAGAGTCAACAAGAGGCATTTAACTGAGACACACACGCCGTATTATCTCGGCAATCCCTCGTGCCTTTAATGCAATGCGTGGCGTATTTCTGCGCAAACATTTTAAATTATTCTACTAATTCACGACTAACTCGCGTTAACACTGTCCATTCAGCAACAGCAAACTGTATGTTCCTTTACCTGTTTTCAACGCGACTTGGACGTCTGATGAAACAACAGTTCCATAAACGTTGACTTCTTCTGGGGGCTGATGACCTATAGTACTATAAGGACCCTATTAAAATTAAGTCAACAAACATATGAACATTTTAAGTCTACCTAAACATGAATACGCGCTCAAAACATGAGGCTATACTACTGCACGTCTTCCTGCTGACGAACTACTACTACTGAACGTGGTCGCAACAGTTCATTCACACTGCAAGACCCTTCCGCGGTGCAGGCACTCAGATCAATGACTTCTGACAACTCCGTGCACTTCACGGGGCCAGTCCAATGGCGGCTTCTCTACATAGGCCTTCATTGAGAATGGGGACAAGATTTGGACGTGAAGTAGGACGTGAAGTAGGCAATGCAAACTAATAGGCGAGTGCGCTCCGGTGTGGACTATGGTATTTCCTACATTTCCTCTTATTTGCACCGTCCTCGTTGAAAACAACGTATTTCGAACGTTCGGTTTGTCCCTCTGTCAGGCTGCATGATCAGCACTCGAGCGCTCATTTTCTGACCCCTCAATGTCGCAGCTCTTCTACTTAGAAGGATATAGTCTCTGACACGCAGAGTGAAAACATACAATGATTGTCACCATAAAAAGTGTCATTTTCTTCTGTGGGGGAAAAAAGCCAGCCCAGTGGGACAGTGGCGCTATTTTAAGCACCCTCTTATTTCCAAGTCCGCTAAGATTTAAATTAAGGCGAGGCTCCCGGCGTGGCAGCCACGGCGAGGCTCTATTTTGTTTACAAATCTGGCGGAGGGACTCCGTGGTAAAAAAGAGAGAAGTCACTTTGAAAATATTTGAAATTCCGCGCGAAGGACTGTGATTGGATGAAATGATGTAGTCCCTCTTGGCCGCTGTTCCCTCCCACTAAATACTAAAGAAGCCAAACCTTTCTGTCACTGACTGAATATCAACAGCATTCACAGCATGCAGATTGGGTAAATAACAAATTTTAAAACAAGTCATCAATCCCAGTTTACATAAGGGTCCCCCATTTTCAAATCGGATACATAACATTTAGGCTAATGTATAAATACACTAAGAAAAAAGGAAATCACCATACAGCTAATAAAAAGGGAAATCTTGTAGCCCGCCATACAAATCCGGGTATCAGGTGTTCAAATTATATTCTGTCTAGTGTTTCCAATACAGTACGGAAAATAGGTAGTGGAGATTGTTTTTTTTTTACAGGGGCCAGCCAGTCACAATTGCAGCGCCCTTAGCGGTGCTCTTTGACTTTGGTTTTGAAGGAGTAAATGGATTGGTGACCTCAAATAACCTGACTCCGCCACCCGGGGGCAGCAGTGTGCTCCTTAAATTCTAAGCATTTGTGAACCCCAATCTGGTGGAGTCAGGTTAGTTAGACCCCAAACTGTTTTCAATCAATCAAGGAATTAGATCCCCTCTAAATAGCCATTGGACCTCCAGACAAAAATATCAGCTGGAGCCATCTCTGTTCTTAAGGGCTGTTAATAAAACATTCCACATTTTAGTGGCACCGAATTTAAACCCTCAGACGACCGTGGTTGTCGAACTCCCTCTGGTGTTGTGATTGTGCAACTTCACCCGGTACACTTCATGGAGGCTGTGGCTCAGGAGGTAGAGTTGGTAGAACCAATGGTCCGTGGGTCAGCGGTTCGAATCCCGGGCGCCTCCTGTCTACGTATCTACTATCTACGTGTCCTTGGGAAAGACACTTAAACCCAAATTGCTCCCGATTGCTGGTTGGTACCTTGCATGGCTTTCAGCTGCAATCAGTGTATGAATTCGCAAATGTAATGCACTATGTAAGGCTCCTTGAATAAAGCGCCTTGGGTGAAGGTGCTATATAAATTTACCTTTTTAAATGTACCTTTTTAAATTTACCATTTACCTTTCACAGGTGGTATCTTAGCAAATCTTGTAGACCAGGTCCAATAATGCCCATTGCAACTTCTTATACTCTTGACTGTTATCAACCCTATAGGTTTAAGCCATTCCAGGCTTTCCTTACCAGTTTAACAACATGGACAAGGGGAGGTGGGTTCTGGCCTGGGAGTAAGGCCAAGTAGTACTCTGACCGGTTTGTATTGGGAAGTCTGGAGCCTTGTTTAAAAGCCTGTAGACACTGTAGTGTACTAGAGGAATCTTGTTCTTTGGTTGAGTGACAAAGTGATTGTTTTTGTGATCCTGGTCTAGTAGAATGGACAAGTCAGGTGTTGATATACTGTAGTGTAGGCCTATGAAACATGCTTCATCACGTTACATTGATTGCACTTAAAACATACAAGGTTCATTACTTTATATTCCTGTATACAACCCTACCTTTTAACTCCACCCAAAAACGTGTTGTGTGGTTTCACTCTGCAAATCCCATAAAGCCTCAAGGATGAACAAAGAAAAAAATCCTAAAGATTTAGAGGCTTAGCACTTTAATATGCACAATATAAACCAACCATGGGTTTTCATTGTTACGCTTTTTCATGTCTAAGGGTGGATCTGTAATACAGCTGGCAGACACACAATGAGGAATAAATACGCTAAGTTTCAACCATGTAGAAGTCTAAATCTTTCAAAATCTTTGAAATCTAGAAGTTGAAATCTTCGGGAAACTCAAAAATAAGCTGATGTGGTTAACAAGGCACCTCTGTTGATTGAGAAAAGCTATCTTCTACATAATGAAACTGGTTGAAAGAATGTCACAGGCAAAGCCATGCGTAACACTAATTACTGTAATTAATTACTGTACAACCCGTGTTCCACACTTTCTGAAGTACTGAAGTGTTTTATAAAAACACTTCACTACGTCTGGTTTGATTACAGAAAATGACTTGTCTTTTATAAAAGAAATGTCTGGTTTGATTACAGAAAATCACTTGTCTTTTATGACTTCTGAGCTGAATACTAAATCCTGTGCCCGTCAGATACAATCCTTGCGTAGACTGACTGGGGAAAAACACTGGAGATCTGGTGAGGAAACCCATTGCTAACACACTTCAGGTTTTATGACTGCAAATTAACATAGTACAAAAAAGTAAACACACACACATTCAGTAATTATTAAATGTTGGTTTTATTTTTTGTTTTTTTGTTTTGTTTTTGTTTTTTTTGTTTTTCTTTAAAGTCGCCTGATAATCTTGACAAAATTGCAACATATTCCATACTTCTCAAACTGAGGGGGTGTCTGTTGCTATTCCAGATTAGCCGTGGAGGGAAACATTGTGCGCTGTTTGGGACAGGTTAAGTCCTGATTGATGAAAGCAGCTTTGACCGTACAAATAAAGAAAAGAAAGAACACATGAACAACGCAGAGAGACTCCACACTGGCATCCTATGTCGTAACACTTTGCTGGTCTGGGATAAGTGCCCCTCTCTCTACACAACTCCTGGCATACCATGTTTAAACAAAAGTGAGTGATCAAAACAATTCAGGGGCTCAGTAGCAGGGCTGTGTGTCGGTGTATGTGATCGGCGGGTACCCGGGTAGTGGGGGTGGTGTGCAGCACGAGAGAACATTTACAAAGAACAAGCAAAGCACACAAAATGATTCCTTCCTGAGACATCAGTGTGTATGTGTGTACAGTATCAATGGTCTAAATGGGATTTGTGTTAGCAGTGATGGCATTTGGCGTGAAGTCAATCACAGGTGTGTGTGTGGTTGCTCTGGATCCGGCCAAAGGTCACATTCATTTCTACCACAGGTTGCTGATGTGAAGACTTGGCGACAGCATTAGTCAACAAATATCACATATGGGAAACTTCACTTGTCTGACAATAGACAGAGTAGAGGGACTGCCCTGTTCGAGGGTCTATTACCACCTCAGTGTCTGGGTAGCTTCAGTAGAGCACTAGCTTTTGGACCACAGGTTTCTTGATCCCATTTCCAGGCACCATGAACTTGGCGTATGAGTAGCACTGCTTGAGTAACTACTGGGAGCTGACGGCAGGTGTGGGGTCCATCTCGGCAATCCGTCTCCTGGGGTCCAACACATTGTAAAAGGGCTAGACAACTTTGTTGGGCTGATGCTAACAATAAGCCACTTCAACCTACAAACTTAACCAAACCCCAAGCCACACTGATCAGTTCTGAGAGTACTACGATTCCGTTTTAAATTATACTTATTTGCACGCCAGTGTTATGCACTGAAAATAGCAGATCTACAGACAACACGTCGCACCGCGACACATTGTGAGTTTGTACATTGGCTATTTTCCGTGTGCATAAACAAGGGGCACATCAGTGGTAACCGTCATTGGAGCTAGAGGCCAGATGCAACGGCCTGTTGCCCGGATAGCGTCAAAACGGAATTCATTCCACCACTCCCGAGGAACACCATTTTGTTCTGCTACATGGCCAAAAAGCTATGACCCCAATCTGAGTGTAAAAAGGGTTTGTTTTCTTAAGAGGGAGAATGAAATTGTTTGTGAGAGAAGTTCTGGAGCAGTCAGCCAGTGTGATATGGCTACATAGATCTGCCCAGAATCTGGTAGGACATAAAACATAATTGATGCGTTCCTTCAGTTAAATGTGCTCAAAATGTATTTTCTTGAATCACAAACTTAGAAACAAAAACACATAAAAAAGTTATTCTTTTTTTGTTGTTTTTTTTTAGATCAGGTGAAGGCTAAACTCTTCATAGTTTTAAAGAAATGAATACAGCTTATATACATGAACTCATAGGCTACTTAAAATACACCTTAATAAAGAATCTTCATTAATCTGATTTCTTGAAAGGACCTGTGACCATATCATACAACCAAAGTTAATACAATCATTATTTTTTTTCACCCCCCCATTCTCTTTGCGAGAAAAAGAAAAAAAGAGAAAGGAAAACCAACCCAGCCTGGAATAGCATGTGACTAGTTTTATGTTTTGAGTGTATGTCATGTGTGCACGTGTGTGTATATGTAAAATGTATGTATGTGTGAAATGTGTGTGTGTGTGTGTGTGTGTGTGTGTGTGTGTGTGTGTGTGTGTGTGTGTGTGTGTGTGTGTGTGTGTGTGTGTGTGTGTGTGTGTGTGTGTGTGTGTGTGTGAGTGAGAGAGAGAGAGAATTGAGAGTAATTGCAACATCTTGCTGTTTTTCTTTTTGTTAATTAACATCAGTATGTGATAAAACAACTGAAATAACTTCCTCTGAACTCTTCTTGATGGGTATGAAAAGATTACCGTAAAACAGTGAAGGAATACAACAGTTTCTAATCTCAGAAAACTTGTCCTTTTTTGTTTTTTCTTTCTTTTTTAAAATCTTTTTCCCCCAACCTGCCATTCTGTGCGTGGACAAGTCAATCGCAATAGTTTCTTAACTTTTTCTATATATATTTATATATCTTTTCTGTACGAAATCAGTTTGTTTGCTGAAGTTGGAAGAGGAGAAAAGACCCAGAGTCTCTAAAGAGAAACTGGGGAGTGTGGCTTTTGTTGTGTCGAGTCCCATGCTCACGATTCACCACAGAGTTCAACGATGAACGGGGGGAAAAAGTGTCTGGTGTCCGTTTAAGTCTCTTTATTGTCCGTCTTGTCCATTTTGTCTCTCTCTCTCTCTCTCTCTGGTCTCATTGCACCCTTCACTCTCAATCAGAAGTGTTCTCCAACACTGCACTAAACTGGATTCCCACTCCTTTCCGTTCCCATCAGTCTTTCGCGGGGAAGAGAGGGGCGGAGCGTTGGAAGTGGGGAACGGAGGAGGAGGAGATCATCAGCAGTGTTTATGATTCAGCGGTCTCTGAGAGGCATCCCGCACACTCTCAACCCTCCTGGCCTCCACTGGGGGACTCCACTGTTCTTCTGCACCAAGTGTCTCACAGCAGGGTGGAGCAGCATTTGCCAGAGGGGTCACTGGAGGAGTTGGGGAGAAGGAGGATGTCGGAGCGCGCCAATCTCCTGTGTTCAGTCAGGATCGAGTCCCTCTTGCCACCCCCCACCGCCCCCAAAACGCCCGCTCCCTCAGAGCCTCAAGGGTGAAATGCTTCGGGATAGAGAGAGAAAGAGAGAGCGAGTGAGAGAGAGGGAGAGAGAGATGGGTCATGGAAGGTGGGTTTGCTACGGTGATTGTGTGGCTGGACTGCTTTGGGCGGAGCTGGGCGACAGGCTGGGGCTGCAGCTGCCTGGCGGGGGACCGCTGGACCGCGCAGCCGTCGCCCCGCTCTCCAGACCCTCCGAGTTCTCCAGCATCTCCTGGATGAGAGGCGGCATCGATCCGGGAATCTCCATCTTCAGGGTGATGACACGTTCAGCTCCTGTGAAGAGAACAGAGATGGAGGGAGAGAGAGAGGATAAGTTGTCACATCATACCAAAACAGCTAGCAATGAGGGAAAAAAAACTACCGCTGTTTAAGTTCACAGATTCTAGATCCGTGTCGATTATCTGACCTTTGGCGCTGATGCTTCTGAGATCAGTGATCTTCATCAGCATCTTGGGGAACATGTGCGGTTTGTGAGGCCTTCTCTTCCTCACGTAGATTTTCAGTGCCTCCAAAAGGGGCTCCTGGAGAACGTCCACCTTCTCTGCCTGCTCCAAGTCCTGACGGTCTGTGGAACAAGCAGACAGAAACACAGTACAAGGTTAATGATCACGTCCACATTTGGCCACTAGGGGGTGCTCAGTGATTACTTGTCTAAAGACAGGAAAGTCCTTGTGTGTTGGTAAAACTTGATACAGGTCACTGTTTTCTAATGACAAGTAGAACATGATAAATGACAGGATATACCCGTTTGAATATACGCTATTATGAGGGTTGACATTGCAAATTAATAAATCTACACATGAAATGTGAAAGTATAATTAAAACATGCTTTTGTATGATGTCTCTTGCCAACATGTTGTTGGCTGGCTGAAGGGATCGTGATCACTCTCACCATGAACATTAAACATTAAGCTTCTACATTCTACATACTTCTACATTCCTTGGTGAATGGTGAAATGGTCAATGGTGCATTATATAGCGCCTTTATCCAAGGCGCTTTACATTGCATTACATTCACTAAGGACAATTCGACATGTAGACGGGAGGAGTCGGGATTTGAACAGCCGATCCACGGATCAATGGACAACCTGCTTTACGTCCTGAGCCAGAAGATTTTTTTTTACTAATCTTTAAAGCCTCCCAAATATCTTGAAAGATCAGTCTTTACTTCCATCAGGAGAAAAAAGTGTGTTACTGTAATCTTTACTTATCGGCAGGCTGCCCCGGTCTTTTTTGATCAACTTTCGCAGGTAATTTGTACATTTCGTATCAGAAAATCTCCTGCAGTACCTCCACACAGCAGACAGATGGCGCTGAGCAGTCCCGTCTCCGCATCGTCCATCTCCAGTGGGAGGAGCTGGTTGGCGAAGGCGAACACCAGGTCAGTGAGCGGGCCGAAGCCGGCGTTGTGCATCTGGGTTCGGTTTAGCGTCAGGCCATCTGAGAAGGTCATGGTGTCCTGCTCCGGCGTGTAGCGCGTACAGATCCTCAGAATCTGGGGGAGAGAAAACCGTTGGGTTTTGAGTGGTTGATCCCCAAGCAATTCACCCCTTATTTTCGGCATTTTGTAGCCTTATTATGTAGAGACAAAGGAAACCAAAGGAAAGCAATACTGGTCGGATTTGAACCCAGGTTCTTGCGCTCATAAGGAGCATATGGTCTGCGGTGCACTGACTCTGTGCCTGACCCGCCAGGCGTGTGTACACAAATGCACACGCACACGCACGCACGCACACACACACACACACACACACACACACACACACACACACACACACACACACACACACACACACACACACACACACACACACACACACACAAAATTACAGCATTTCTACTGGAACATTTTCTGACAGATCAAGCCAAACAAAACACCATGATTATCCTCTCTGCCGCACTTAACTCATAACATGCCACTGGAACCCCCCAGGCACTGTTGGCTGCCGCTACCATAGACTCTAATTCTGTTTCACTTGGAGTTCAAGACTGCTTCCGCAACCCCCCAAGAAATCGGCTACAGCAAATGTCATCATCATCTATATAAGAAGTCTTTGGAAGCATTCATATTTTAACTGTGCGGTAACCAGGATTTAGTACTGAGCTGCCGACATCGCTGCATTGTTCAGTCCAGCTCAATCTGAAGACGTAATCTAGAGGAAAGAGGCTATAAAAGGTCTAAGCACGCAGTCATTTTTGATCTCTGTCACAATTACTGCGCAACCATCGCACGCAATAAAGATTCCGCTCTCTCTCTGCTCACCAGGATGTCCAGACAGGCAGCTTTGAGCAGGGTGATCTGGTCGGCGATGGTGAGCGTGGTGAAGCCGGGCAGCTGCTTGGCGAACTCCACCGTCTTGATGATGCACTTGGTGGAGAGCTCACTGAACTTGTCCCACAGGTCCACGTCCAGGGACACACGCCGCTCCGAGCTGTTACTCTGCAGCGGGGAAAGAAGAGGGGTTATTTGATGTTGTATTGGCAGCATAGTATGATGTATGTACCCATGTAATCGGTATACGTTAAACTGAAATATTCATACAAGCATACATGCACAAACTGGCACACACACACACGCGCACGCACATTGGCAATTTTATGATGGTGCCAGGGGGGCACTTGTGGCATTGTAGCCACAAAGGACCACCATTTGATGTTGAGTTTAGTCTCTCGCACCCAATTTTTCACGTTTTTTTGTCCAGAATTAGGAAAGAGAACTGGCAAAACGTTGGTCAAAATAACAATTATTCTACATTTTCTAATCATGTAGACTTAAGTAAATTACGTAATTCAGATATAATTTAACTCTTGAGAGGGTAAAATGAAACCAAATGGACCATTTGCTTTCATTTTACACACACACACACACACACACACACACACACACACACACACACACACACACACACACACCGTAGTGTATTTGCCCAGCTGGCAGAGAGAGGGGAAGGTCTCTTGATGGGCCTTGCGGACCCTGTCAATCATCTGCTCTGTCTCTGTGCTCAGCACGTAGCTCTCCGTACACTCCTGCTTCTTCTCATCCTTCTTCTTCTTGTTCCGGTCGTTCCTCACCGCTGTAGGGATGGAAACAAAGAGATAGAGGGAGGGGAGAAGAGGACAGAGATTTGTTAGTGCATATAGCGGCCATTTTGATTTGCTTTACACCACGCGGCAGCTTTACGGTTTTTGTTGTTGTTGGCCGTATTTGTCGTGGAATTGAACTGTGCTGCTGTGTGATGATTACACACAGAGAATACAAAGAATATATGTATTTTTCCATTGTAAATAGGGTGTTAGGGTGGAAACTTTCTTGGTTCAAGCCTCATATCAAGAGATGCGCCTTCCACCAATAACATCCTAAATTGCCAGTTGTAAACAACCGTCCAATATAATAAAACCTAGTGTAAACCATACAAAGAAACTGGTCAGCCAACGGGTTCTGTTTTCCAGCTGCCAAGCTGCTTTCATTTCCTTTACACCACGACAAGGCGACACACCCCAGATACAGAGACCGGCGAAAGGAAGGATTGATGCAATGATGCAAACATCTGAGGTAACGCCATCCCAGATGTATGATATATTCCACGTCTTCATACTCATATTTTCAAGTTTGTGTCCCTCAATTTAGGAGCGATAAACTGGCAAAACGTTGGTCAAAGTAACAATTTTTCTACATCTTCTAAATGTGTAGATTCTTGAAAATGAAGTAATTCAGATGCTTAAATATAATTTAACTCTTGATAATTCTGATGAAGTGGAAGTCCTCCGTTTCCCCATCCCATCTTCACTGGTTTAGAGATGTACTCCATTTTATTAAATTAGAAAAAATCAGATGTACCTTGAGAGGCTCAGTGTCCAAATTTGAGGACACTTGGACTCCTTTCCTCGCACTGGTTAATGACTTAGATTTCCAAACTACTCCAGATTAATTAAAGTTGAGTTGAGTCTGAGCATACTTGATCTCCCATGCAGCTGGGTTGTCTTATACTTGTCATGGGAGCACTATGTATGGTTGCAAAGCTACATCCGCTACATCCTGTCCTGTCTTGTTCTATGTTTGTCCTGTCGTTTTTTCTTCTGTTTGTCTTGTTTTGTTACCTTAGATTCAGGTTATACAATTTGTAATTATTTGATTTCCCTTTTAGCGTAGGACCTTTCCATTTTATCTTATTTTTGGTTACTACTTCACTAATTCAACTGGACAATTACTGATGAATATTATTGTAACTACACCTATATGGGTGCATCACATATTGTTTTTTATTACTTGCTTTGATGTATGCCCTGAAATCTTTAATAAACAAAAGTGTGAAAAAAAAATTAACTCTTGAGAGTGTAAAATAAAATCAAATGGACCCGTAAGGGTCTATTTGGATTAATTTTATACTAAGAGTTACATATCTATAAGAGTCCATTTGAGTACCAACTGTCCGTCATTTAGCTAGGGACCACCTGGAATCTTCTCTGCTGTATATTATACAGTATGAAGAATATAGAGAAATAGAGAGGAGATGGTAGCACTGCAACAAGGGAGCAGTTATAACACACACACACACACACACACACACACACACACACACACAAACACACACACACACACACACACGGGTTCCGACTATGAAGACAAACGATGGGGGGTGGTACCCACCAACAGGGGGAGGGTAGATGGTGGTGAAGGTAATGGAGATGAGGGAGAGGTGGGATGGGGGCGGGGCGGGGCAGGGAAGGGAAGGGGAGGGGTCTTGAAATAATCCAAAGCGAGGGCTTGTCGTTTCTCCTCTGGGCGATCCGTCTGGGAGCGCTGAGCTCAATCCCAAATGACACAAAAAGAAAGAAAAAAAAAACCCTCTCTGCAGGGTGTTTAGCATTGGAATCCCATTACAGGATCTGTCCATCGCTCCAGTCCCCCCCACTCCACCCCAATGCTCAACGCTACCACCCTGGGGTATAGGGCTCTGACAGCGGTGGGGTGTGTGTGTGTGTGTGTGTGTGTGTGTGTGTGTGTGTGTGTGTGTGTGTGTGTGTGTGTGTGTGTGTGTGTGTGTGTGTGTGTGTGTGCTTACACATGTATCATCAGGGGCGGATCTAGGCATGGGCATGGGGGGATCAATGTCCACCTAAATGCCCTGACTGCCCCACCAAACATGATGGCAAAACAAAACAATCCAAATTTCAAATATTTCACATTAAAGTGCTTGTATTGTATAGTAAATGATGTGAAACACTACTACTGCTAATAACTACAGCTGTGGCACCACTAAACCAACAGCATTTCATCATTAAAACAGAAAACCTTTAGCGTCATGCATGCTGTGTGCCTGTTGTAGCTTCAACAACAACTGATTATTACTATTAACTGTTATTATTGATGCAGTACGTGCCTAATAAAAGTCCTGTAACCGAAAATGGTGTGGGTGCGACTTCATCGCCCGTGGCGCGAAGCGACACGGGCGATGAAGTCGCCCCCATACCATTTTCTTTGCCCCCCCCTTGGGAAATGTTACGTCCGCCCCTGTGTATCGTACAGTGCGTGTGTGTGTGTGTGTGTGTGTGTGTGTGCTGCTGGGGGGGGTTGGGCGGTGAGGAGGTGCTAGGTGATAAATAGTAGCGGCGGATGGAGCTATCCATAAGGCTGACAAATTGCCACAGCTTTCATTAGGGGTCCCGGCTAATCTAATAACATAATATGACAAATATCCTGCCGCTAATGGTTTTAAAAGAGCTTGGGCTGCTGAGCCCACTCTGGAAACAGACCCTCCAGGTTTCTCCCTCTCTCTCCTTCCCTCTCTCTCCCTCTCTTTCCCCTCTCTCTCCATCTCCATCTCCATCTCACACAGGTATCACGGGGGACCGCCAGAGGGTGGCGCGGTGGGGCCAAGTGCAAAGGAGAGAGGAGGAAAAAAAATGAAAAATTCATGAGCTAAAGATTATTGTGCCAGTTTAACCACTGTGAACCTGGCGTTAATGTTTTTTGGATGTGCGATGATTGCAGAAACAAACTAGAATGCAATTGTGCAATTGCAAAGTGTGGTTGCCCCGATGATGTTGTAATGGTGGCATGGTGACGTAGTAAAATAAAGTTTTACATCATCTTACATCACCTTCCTTGCTCAGCCAATCGAATCATTTCAATGTTCCTTGGTCAGCCAATCGAATGATTATATATTATCATCATGTTCCTTGCTATATGTTACAGAGAAAAGACATCACAATAACCATAGTGTAACGGATCTACCAGCACTCGTTCAATGTCTACTTGTAGAGCAAATATTTTCTGGATTACCAATTTTTTTTTTGTTTGTTTGTTTTTGTCTTTTCACAGCTGGGTGAGGGTTCAGGGAGGGGAGGGGGTGGTTGGAGCACAACCAGAGGTTATGGTTATTCAGGGGGGTATTTCACATGGTAATGTTTGGGAGTACCTGCTATAACATTATATGCAGTAGGGAGGAAATATACGCGTAAACGTACGCGTTTCGGCACTCTGGCCTTCCTCAGCGTTTCAAACACGTTTGAAACGCTGAGGAAGGCCAGAGTGCCGAAACGCGTACGTTTCTCTAGGTAGACTGCTGCTGTGTTATACTATGAAATAAAGAAAACTAATGAACTTTATGTGAGTGCGGATATTTCCTCCCTACTGTGATCTACAAGAATCTGCACCCTTCAGCTACTGAGAATACAAAGCTGGACTCTGAGTAGAGCGCGCCTACCTAACTGTTTCATTATATAACATTATATGCAGCCATATTTCCATGCTCTCACTGCCTCTTGCTCTCTCTTCTCTTTCCACAATGGGACTCGCCAAGTCACCCTCCACAGCATCTCTCTCTCTCTCTCTCACCCAATTTTGCCGCTGGATACCGCCGTGATCTCTCTTAACCGCTGACCTCAGATCAGACCCCCCCCCTCTGCCTTCTTGATTCTAACCTTAGCCGTTAAGAGGGGGGAGGGAGGGGGATGCTCAAGCTGACAGGGGGGAAGGATCAGCGTCTGTGACAGTGTGGGATGTCCCGCTCAGGGCCGTGTTGTCATTCATCAGCCTGCAGAGAGACAGGGAGGCCCTCCCTGGCCCTGAGATCACAATGAAGAGTGGGAGGGGAAGAGAGGTGTTGAGGGCTGATACCACACTATGGTGCTGCCAACCATCACACTATAGGTGAGACTTACTTACTGTAGGAGAATATGGGTTGATCACGCATGTGCGGTGGATGACACTGTTTGGCTTCATTGACAATGTGCCCTATACTAATTTTTTGAGAAGGACCTGTATAGTCCATTTGCCAGAATGTGAGTACACCAAGGTTTTATGATAGGCATGTTGAGTAGGAGTCCCCGGTTTGTAGGAATTGCAGGATGCTAACTTGCATATGTTGAGCAATTTTCACAATTGGCATAATATGTGACCATACCATTTTCAAAATGTCATCATGCTTTACTGTAGCATGTGACATGTCTAACTATGGGGTTTCCATGATGCCAAATCCATTCCAAGCATTTTGTTCAGAAAACACTCCTTGGGCTAAAAACAGACATACCCGTCCTCACAAAAGTGTGTAGTCAGCAAGTGTTATGGCCGTTCTCATCCCAATGAGTGTGTTATTTGTAAAACTAGTGCTTGGAATGGATTCAGCATCATGAAAACCCCCTAGTTAGACATGTCACATGTAAAGTACCTGATGCATGATGAAATGTTGACCTTCTTTTGCCTTCTATAGCTTGTTAATGGTATGGTAACATTTTATGAAAATTTCTCAACATATGCAAGTTACCATCCGGCAACTCAACATTTCTAACAAACCTTGGTGTACTCAACATGTACGGGGCCCACAATGGGGCACTATAGGCTGTCAAGTAGACTAATAGGATGATCGCAAAAAATGACAATGGTGCTTTTGACAGAAGACACATGTGAGTGAAAGCCCGGGTGCAGTCTTATAAGTGACCATTTTTTGGCAAAGACGTGTGGGCAGTGCTGCCGGAGAAGTCCAATTAATATCCCAAATAAAACTGGGGCATCCTTAGCGCCCAGACGTTCCCCACACTGACAAATTGGCAGCACAATCATAAGCCGCACAACACAATTTAATGAAGTCATTAAAGAACTATTAGGGACGACTGGCGATCCGTCATGGCAAATTGCCACATGCAATAACTCGAGGGGGGGAAAAGAAAACTGGCGGGGGAGCACGGATGAAAGAAATACCGCCCTGCCTTTTTATTGTGTTAGATTTAGTGTGTGTGCGTGTGCCGTGCGTGTGTGCGTGTGTTTACCGTGTGTACATGCCGGTGCCGAGCATTGTGTCTTTTTCAAAAAATAAATGACGTGAATACAAATCCTAAACTGGGTGGAAACCGTTTGTCCCCAAATCGCGCGCGGCAGATACGTGCGGTGCGTTCATCACCGCAAATGTGATTTAGAGCTGAGCTCAACGTGCAACACAGGCAGAAATTCTACGCCAGCGGGCAGCGGCCATCACTCCATCATTTGTTCTCATAGTGGCTTTCATAATGGCGTGCAACGCGCGTCATGTGATGCACACGCATACACACACACACACACCGTTAATATATGATTTTCTTCCTTCGTTGTTTGCACCTTTGTGTGTTTGTGTGCGTGACTGTACGTGACTGCGTGTGCCTATGCCTGCGTGTGTATGTGTCTGTGTACGTGTCTGTGTGTGTGTGTGTGTGTGTGTGTGTGTGTCTGTGTGTCTGTGTGTGTGTGTGTGTCTGTGTGTTTGTGCACGTGTGCGCATGCGCGTGTGTGCACAAGATAGAGTGAGGGGGGCAGACGGGGATAATTCGAGGGAGGAAAATTAAAGTCCTGGCAGCTCGTCCATCACACAGATTAAATTCAATGGAAAGATAAAAATGTCAATGTTCCCCCTGCCGCTGCCGCGCACGCCTAGCACCGCCGTCACCGACAGTGATGAAACTTTCTCTCCCTCTCACTGTCCTCCGGCCCCCCCCTCTATTCCTCTCTCTCCCTCCCATCCTCTCTCCCCTTCTCCACTCTGTCATTTTACCTCTCTATGCTCTCTGGAGCGTAATCCCCCTCCTCTCGTACCCCCCCCACCCCCCCCCACCACCTCTTTCTTTCCCGTCTTGACTCAAAGATTCTGTTTCTGTGTTCCTTTACTGGCGCTTTCATCCCGCTATCGCCGAAACAATCATCCGTCCTACGAGGAGGACCGTTTAGTGAATAGGAAGTGTGTGTGTGTGTGTGTGTGTGTGTGTGTGTGTGTGTGTGTGTGTGTGTGTGTGTGTGTGTGTGTGTGTGTGTGTGTGTGTGTGTGTCTGTGTGTGTGCATAACACTTGACTGATGCCGAGGCGATGATGATGATGATGGGCCATGCAGGCCCCTAAGGATCATTCAGAGCAATAAGAGCCCAGAGATGTGGAAAAAGGCTTTTCCGATCTATCGGAGGTTTAAGAGGCCGAGCCATGTGTGAACATCCCATCAACCACCTCTCTGGTCTATACGTGTGCAACTCCGTACCGTACACACCCGTACGCACAGTTCTCCAGCTGAAATCCCTCACAACGGTTTGAAAACACAAAGAAAGCAGGGGGTCGTTAGCTGGGCTTGAAAAATGTAATAAGAGCAGAAAGAGCAACTCACATCTACTACTGACCACATGGCAACCAGGTGGCATCCACTAGCGACAAGGTCTTCTGTTCACATTTGAACTACATTTTCTAGACAAGGGGTCAGAGGGGACGGGGAATTTTGTCCTGAACCTCCTGGGCTCCATGGCACGACCAGGATGGCGAACATGCACTGCTCTGTGCTTGCGGTTAGAGACAGGGTTATGTTTAGGCTTAGTGTCTCCCCCGACCTAGAAACTAGTCACGACCTATAAGCAAGGAGTCACCAGGTTGCAACTATATTCGCCCACTAGTCGCGAGCACAAACACCTACAGCCGCGACCAGTTAAGACACTGGTCGCGACCAGGTCTACAATCGCTGGTGGATCCCGCTGCCTCTCGGAGCATAGCATTTGAAGCGATGCCAATGCTTTTGCGGTGTGCTCTCGACGTAGCAAAGGTGCAGGTGCAAAAGTACAGCATGTTGTGCATCAATTAGCTAGCGTTGTCCCTATCGGTTACAACATGTTTCAGATGATAGTGATCTCTTCCTATCTACCTCCAGATCAGATAAGCACGTGGGGCAGGTATTGACAGCATGTTATCCACTTACACCAGACGCCAGGCAGGCCTTGGTCTCGTCTCGTCGCACGCTGTCAGGCGAGATAGCAAACTGGCACGGCGCTCACAAGGCTTTCCACCGCTCGCCGCTCACCCCTCGCCTTACCCCCCACCCCACACCACCCCACACCACCCGACCCTCTCCTCTGACACCGTCTTGGTTGGCAGTGCCACCTGGCACCAGGCCTGGCAACGTTGTTATGGGCAGACGCAAGGTCACCCGGACGTCCCCCAGGCCTAGTGGGGAGCCTGCCGTCTGTGTGTGTGTGTGTGTGTGTGTGTGTGTGTGTGTGTGTGTGTGTGCGCGCGCGCAAGTGTGAGTCAAATCTACAACGTAGTAGTTAACATAACTGTCTGAGAGAAGAATGCATTTCTGTTGTAAAATGTGCATACTGTATGCTTATTTGCGTATGGTCTATGCATGTACCTTTGTCTTTATGCATAATATGCATATGGGCATGCACGTTGGCCTGCGCATGTGGTTGTGTGTGTGTGTGTGCATGTGGGCGTGCGTGTGTGTGACTCCCCGCTGTACCCAGATGGCCAGCCTCTCCTTCCCCACCCGCCGAGATTCGTCTCACAGGCCAAAGTCAGTGTGTAGGACACAAGACGACTTGGGGCTACCAATCTGCGCTCTCTCCACACACACACACACACACACACACACACACACACACACACACACACACACACACACACACACACACACACACACACACACACACACACACACACACACACACACACACACACACACACACACACACACACACAGCGCCGTCATAAGGGCACACGACACAACCCCACCAAGAACGTGTGGCATCGCATCACCCTTCTTTCCTTCATTAAAATATTCTCTCACACACACACACACATGCGAAGGGAAGATAAAAGGCTGTACAGGTGTCGATCTGACCCGGGGAGGTTGAACTCCCTGAAAACTTGGGACGTCAACTAGGCCAAAGTATAACTTTAAGCATTATATTCACAGTGCAGCACACTGGAAGTCACCCTGGCAGTGCAGTGCTGCCCAGCGGCCACTAGATGGCCCTCCTGCACCAGCCTGAGCCCACCTGATGGCAGAGCGGCTCCAGCAGGCATGGCGGCTTGTGCTGCTGTGATCCTTCTAACCATGATTAATGGCCCCATTCAGAGCTAAGGAGCTCAGAGGATAACTTCCTTTACCGTAGGCCACGGCCCAGAAGGCGTGGGGAGCTCTCCCCGTGCTCAACACGCCGTAAAGACTGGCGTATACGCGATGACAGGGGGGACAGAAAAGGGACGTGGGGAAACGAACGTGGAGGAGGGATGGTACGACGGAAAATTAACACCTCAACGCTTAGTAGTGGCAACGGGGGCAGACAATACAAGCGCTCCGTTCGTGTATGTGTGTGTGTATGGCAGGGGAGGACGTGTGCTGGCAGGGGCGGATGTAACAATTCCTAATTGGGGGGGGCAGGAGAAAGTTGTATGGTTGTGGCTTCATCGCCTGTGGTGCGAGCGACACAGGCGATGAAGCCGCCCCCATGAAGCTAAAGGTCTGACTGAGAGAGTGTTCTGTTTTCAATGATGAAATGCTGTTGGTTTAGTTGTGCCACAGCTGTCGTTAGTTAGTTAGGCATTTAGGGGGGAATCGCCCCCCTATGCCCATGCCTAGATCCGCCCCTGCCGTGTGTGCGTGCGCGGGAAAGAGCACAAGTGGACGGATGGCCGCTAAATGATGGCGCAGGCGCGCCATCGTCCGACCGTCTGAGGCGCTGTGATTGTGTCGTCATGCGATCACACTGAGACTGCGGTTCTGCCAGTCTCTGAGCCGCGAGCTGTCACCTCCACCAATTAGTTCATCAGGTCTGACAAGTGTGTTCGTGTGTGTGCGTGTGCGCGTGAGTGTGTGTGTGTGTTCACAGACACGGCCCCTGGGGTGCAGCGATGGCAGCAGACGCCTGCTCTTTCGCTCTCGGCAGGTGAGAACATATTCATCATGGAGGCATGCCAAGCACAGCGACACCCTGACTGTTGCTGCCAGCCCACATCACTGCTGCCTTCGCACTTTCACAACTCTCTCTCTTACAATCCAAATGATCTCACTCTCGCTCTCTTTCCGTCTCTGTCTCTCTGTCTCTCTCTCTTACAATTCAAATTACCTCTCTCTGTCTGTCTGTCTCTCTTTCTCTTCCCGCTCTCTCTCTCCTCCTCTCCCTCTCAGCCTCCCTGTCTCTCTCTCGCACGCACACATGCCTATCTAGGTCAGTGGTTCTCCGAAACATTGTCACAAATATTCCAGCATCTTCAAAACGGTCCCGAAAGTAGCCCATCTACGAGCATCACGGACGGGTCACAATCTTCCAGATCGGCTATTTTCAAACAGCCCATTCCTCTTTTTTTGCTGGGAAACCCCCTGAGACCGCCTCAAGGACCTCTGGACGCCACGTTGCGAACCACAAAATAAGCAAAAATAGCCAACCTACAAGCAACGTGCCACGCTGGCGAGGCTGAGCTCGACTGGCTAAATTTGGCGATTTTTGAGATATTTTCCAGAGATTTCACAAAACGCTTTGCTCATAATGACATATACAGCTCAAAATAGGGACCGCCAGGTTTGATAGCAGTTAAGGATAGTAGAAAATAGCAACCAGATGGTGTTTGTTACTCAACGCCGCTTGCATATCAGCGAGAAAATTGAGCGTGAGGCGAAATACGCCGCGGTTCACTAATTTACGAGCGGGCTAACGCAATGAATCAAAGAGTTTGGGGCTCTCTGTGAGTAGAGGTATTTGGGGGAGGGGGTGGGGGTCGTATTATACTCAGTGTACACGTACACTCCTTGGACATCCCCACTTCCAGGCACTTCTGCAGTCGACAGTACTGGCAGCGGTTGCGGGTGACCTTGTTGATGATGCAGTTCTTCTCCCGGTGGCAGGTGTACACCATGTTCTTCTGGATGCTCCTCCGAAAGAAGCCCTGAGTAGAGACACAGAGATAGAGATAGACAGAGAGACAGAGGAAAAAGATGGATGGAGAGAGGGAGGAGAGATTGGAGGGTGGAGAACCAGTGGTGAAAGGAGAGAGAGAGCGAGAGAGAGGACAAAAAAACAAACATTGAGTCAGCATCCTGAAAAATGTACAGTGCAAACTGCACTAAGTCAAATCCTCAGTGTCAATTTAACTCAAAAGGGTGCGTGCGCGCAACCAAATGGACCCTTCAGCGGTTCAGTCGTACACAGCGTGGCCATATGCTGACATAATTAAAGGCAATGAGCTACCAAACACTAAGCCCTTAAAGGGCTTACTGTGTGTGTGGAGTGATCTGTACAGGGAGGAATATTCACTCACTCCACTGACTGTCTTGTCGTGCAGTGAATGAACACGCCCCCACCTATGTGTAGCAGGCTAGCACTAAGACGCACATACACGTGCATGTGCACACACACACACGCACACACGCACACACACACACACACACACACACACACACCAGTCGTTCAATCAATGAACACTCCTCCAGGAGTCATCACAGAAATCTACAGAGGGGTTTAGAGAGCGACCCACGAGGGACAGGGTATTACCTCTTTAAGCTTCCGGGTGGACCGGCGAGCTATTTAGCGAAACAAAATCGAAAATAAAAATAAATAAACAAACAGACCTCTTTCTCCTTTCAATCTAACCGGATCAGAGGAAATATGACGGTGAATTAAACCCTAGTTTGGAATCCGTGGGAGGTGGAGTACAAACGGAAATGAGCTTGCCATCTGTCAGCGAGGCTGGAAAGGCAGACGTTCTTTAGGGAGTGCAGAGAGAGAGAGAGACTATATTTTGATCCCACAAAATGAAGAGAGATGGAGGACGACCAAAAACACACACACAAAAAAAATCTCTCCCCAGCCGGTACATACGGCACACATGTCGGGGCGGCGGTGCGCTCGGCTTACACTGGCCTGACATTTTGCAAAGTCACAATGCCAAAGACATGTCGATCAGGTCACTGGGCCACAATCAGTAATATGCTTTATTATTATTATTATTTAGTGTCCATGACACTAAATTCTAGTTTGTGACACCAAATTCTAGTCCCTGGCGCGAGGTTCTATTTTTTCTGGTAAAATCTCTTTCTGTGTCAGTGATGCTTAACATACAGCATTTCATAGGAAGGACCCCCAGAAATATCTATTATTTAGCTGCAGAACCTCATCTAAAAACATGTTGTTCTAGGGATTCCCCAGAAGCAAAGATATGAGTTAAAAATGTTTGCTTCCGAAATAATGTATTCAAAGATTTGCACCACATGTTCACAATTTTCCAAAAATAGCAGAACTACAAGCTCATATCGCGCCACTCGGTGGCGCGATATGAGCTTGTAGATCTGCTATTTTTCAACAGCTAAAACACCAAAATGTGTTCAGTACACAAAGGGTTAACACACGAAAGCAAACAAAAAATAAAGAAAATGAAAAGAGACCATGTTCTGAGACCAGGGAAGTATGTGCATAATATATCTACAGTATATGACATAAATACACCATATACCATTACATAAATCGAGATCCATGACCTTCCATCAACCTCAGCGTTGTGCTATGAAGGAAAGACAGACACATTCAAACAACCATGACCCAAATACCTTAAAACGTGATTTCTCTAAATCCTAACTTTGATTGATATGCATATGTGACCCAGTTAAAACCATATATTTGTGAATCTATCAATTTGTAGCCGAAGTGAGAATGCAATTCTTTCCCCCCCATTACATAATGTCATTTACATTATGTTACATTATGTTTCAGGAAGCAGCCAATGCTTGGTGATGTTTTCCTTACCAGCCAATAGTAGTATATGAAACAAATATGCATTGAAATGAGACAAGTGAAAGTCTGTATTGCCTAAAAATCAATATCTCAAATTGAAATGGTATTTTCACCTTACAGCTTCCAATGCTTTGTTTTGTCCAGAATGGTCTTATTTTTCGGACAGTCCTAGAATATTTGCCAGTGATTGGCATTTTGGTTTCCACACAGTCTCCAACAGTTTGCATTATGCAAAGTGTATCTTTTGCTTTGGGGTGATAAAAAACCTGATTAAACATTACTACCCAAATCGTCTTCCTGTGTGTGTGAGTTGGTACATTTCCATTGAGAGCCAAAGCAAACTTTCCAATCTTCAGTCGAGATCTCAAGGTTGGCTTCATTTTTCCACTTGTTCTTTACATACTCCAGATTGTTTTGTTGTTGTTTTTTTTTAGCTGAAGCCTTTGTACAGCCTGGAAATAATACCTCTGATTATTTGATTTCACTCAGCACCGGATGCCACAATTGTAAATATCTAAAAGAATCATGTGTTTCTAAATTATATTTTTCTGGGAATCCATCATTTGACCCCTTTTGCTTTTAATAATTGAATAATGAATAATGTTGTTATTCCTTTGGTAATCCAGTTTTTAAAATCTGTTTGACAACAGATAATAAATTCAGAATCATCTGCACACCAACTTACTATATCCATAATCTATTCTGCAACTAATCCAACTGTCAAATTTTAACATTACTTGTATAGTATACCACACAGTCCTACTACTGTCATTACCTTCATCATGAAAAGTGAAAATGGTTCCCTGCATGGAATTCCCTCATATTACGAAACGTAAGTCAGTAAGAGGTCAATGCCAACCAACTAGTGTGTTGATGGTAACCTGTCACTTGTACCCGACAGGTGTTGGGTACATGGTCTAGTGGTGCATCATGGGCAATGCCTGGGGGGCAAACAGACGCTAAGCAGTTTACTGGAAATATTTTCATGACGCGAGCAAGTATGGATCACGTTTTGGGCACCGCTGGGGGGTTGGGGGTGTGACTGCTGCCAGGGAGGAGGGAGCCCCAGCCCATGCCAAGGGATTAGCTTTGCTGGCCGACAGATGGCCAATGGACTAAAGCCTGCAATTTGTCCTTGCCGGATCACCGACCTCTCTCCTCCTATCTTCTGTTTCGCCCCACATCCGAGGGCACCGGGCGGAGGCAGCCATCAGGAGAACGTCCTGCTCTTACAGAAGGGTTTCTGGGAGGGAGGATGTAAATGTGTGTGTGCATAACACTTGGGGGGAATGAGTTCTACAGCATGCACCCGGCTGTTGATTTGAATATAATGATAATAGTAATCATCTAAACACCTGAAGGTGTATAGGTTTGAGTCAGCATGTAGGGCTATATTAAATGTCAGCATTGGTTAAATGTCAGGTTTTATTTTCACTTGCTTTCTGCTTTGTGAATACGTTTTAAATGTCATGCCAGTGAAACGTGATGGAGCAACAGTGTTGGTAATGTAAACATAAGAGCAGAGAGGGGGGAGGGATTTTTACATATTACGGTGTGCGTGTGTACGCGCACGTGTGTGGGCGTGCACGTGCAGGCGTGTGTGTGTGTGTGTGTGTGTGTGTGTGTGTGTGTGTCTGCCTGTCTATTAGGTCAATTAAAAGGCAATAAACTCCAGTACAGGCTCCTTGGGCAGGAGCCAACGTGTCACAGCTGATCCAGAAGGATAATCCTGACATAGTAAACTTCACATTTAGTCACAACACAGAATTAGCGTCCGCGCGTGTGTGTGTGTGTGTGTGTGTGTGTGTGTGTGTGTGTGTGTGTGTGTGTGTGTGTGTGTGTGTGTGTGTGTGTGTGTGTGTGTGTGTGTGTGTGTGTGTGCGTGCTGTAAGTAAAATACTGATCTGTCGCACCTCTCCACTTGAAATGAAGACATTTTTCCATGTAGTATGGTCAGGATTCTCAGCAAGCTCAAACTATCCACAACCCCCCCACCCCCCCCCCCCCCCCCCCCCCCCCCCCCCCCCACACACACACACACACACTCCCCCCACGCAAGCAAAGGAGCTTAAAGCATCATCTCCCAACAGATTAGTGAGGAGTCATCATAAACAGAAAACCGCAGAACCACCACCAATACAATGGCTGCTGGCGATACGCTCCTAAGTTGAGCCTAAACACCACTCCTGTGGCAAGGCGTGTGTGTGCGAGTGTGTGTGTGTGTGTGTGTGCGCGAGTGTGTGCGTGTGCGTGCGTGCGTGTGTGTGTGTGTATGTGAGGGTGCCACACGTGTTGGCCATGCAGCGCGTGTCACCCTTTGATCCGTTGCTGTCCCGACCCTGACCCCCAGGGTCACTCAGGGATTGACCCAGTCCCTCCTGACAGCACAGTGGCTAAGGTGCCCTTCCCCTGCCCCTCTGATTGGCTGCCGCCGGGAGGCCTCACGGAGGGGGCCGGCCCATTGTGTTTTTTGCCCCTCCCCCTCTGCCCTTCTTCTCGTTGCCTATTAGGAGTCATTGCTTCCTGCGGCCCTTAAGCCTCTTTTTGTGTCAACGCTTAATCCGCCCGGCGACAAGGGCCCTCGGCGGGGCCTGTCAGCCTCCCTGTGGTGGTCACGGGGCGGAAGGGATGGATGGATGGATGGATGGACTGCATGTGTCGTTTCAATGCAGTACCAGCATATCTTGCTAGTCTCATTGCACCCTACAAGCCCTCCCGTGCGCTCAGATCAGCCGACACAGGGACGCTGGTGGTAACACTGATAAAAAAAACGCCGGGCCAAGGCTCCACACGCCCCAAACTTTTTACCCTCCCAGCCCCAAAGCTATGGATTGAATGAACTTCCCACTGCAATCAGAACCAGAGACTCACTCCCTATCTTCCACCGCAGTCTGAAAACACACCTCTTCAGGCTCCATCTCAGCCCATAGCACTTGTATTACATACTAACCCATAGTACTTGCAGTACCCTCCTATAGGTAGTTTAGATAGCAGTGACCTATATAGGATGTCTAATGTATTACCTTGTCTTAGTGCTTACATTGTATATTGTAAAGTGTATTGTAAATTCTGCTTAAATTGTAAACTCTAATCTGTATAATGCATTGCAATGTCTCTACTTGATGTAAGTCACTCTGGATTAAGAGTGTCTGCTAAATGCTTAAATTGTTAATTGTTTTAGTGCTTAACATGTCAATTAAATTGTAAATTCAACTAATCTATGTACTGTATATGTATGTATATGATGGATTGCAGTGTTTGCATATACGGTACATCACTGTAAATTGTGTGAATTAGAGGAAGTGCATCATTAGATTGGGTATACGAGTGTGTAATGTTGGCGCGACACACACACACGCACACACACCGCCGTGCAGCAGAGTATAGGGTGTATCAGGTGTAAAGTTCACAGGGAAGTGCAGGAATCCTCATACGTGTCTTTCACACCGTGCCCAGATGAAACCCTGCTTTCCCAGCCTCCTACCGAGACACTGTATTATGTTACTATCCCAGGGAGTGTGTCAGTGTGTGTGTGTGTGTGTGTGTGTGTGTGTGTGTGTGTGTGTGTGTGTGTGTGTGTGTGTGTGTGTGCGTGCGTGCGGGCGTGCGTGGGGCTACAGTTATAATTACCGCCCATGTTGCTAAAGACTTGGTAACAAGGCCATCTTAAAAAACATCAAAACGAGGACAACCGTGGGGGTTTAGGAAGTGTGCCGGCTCTCCCTCGCTCCGCGGAAAAAAACACGGGGAAGGTTGCCTGCTGCGCAGAACCATGCCTTCAAGACAAATACATAAACACGGAGGGGAGAGGCATGCAAATTTAATGCATGAGTGTTAATAACTGGAAGGGAAATGAGGAGCGCGGCGGAGAGCCGGAGAAGACGTGTGCGCGGGGGGAAAGAACAAAAGAAAGATAAAAAAAGACAGAAGTTTCGCTTCGACAACAAACAATCGACCCGTCTCCCAAACACTCTGCTTCAACCCTCTCTCCTACACCCCCACCCTCCCCCCCGCACACACCCCCAGGATAGGCCTTTGTAGTTTGGCATGCCGACGCGATGCTAACGCAGCTAACCCTCATCTTACCCCGGTCTCAGATGGGAATGCCGTATATATACGTTCGCATTGCCTGTACTGTTGAATAATTGAGCGTGCTACACCGAGTCATCCTCTTCAGAAGTCTACAGATATGTGGGGGGAATGGATGCTGACTTTTTTTTTCTTTTATTCTTCAACCTTGCAGTGCAGATGTAAGGCGTGCGGACGGCCGCGCTGTGCACACAGGCATCAGGCAGGCAGGGCGCTGCGAAGGCATGTGGGGGAGCGAGGCTCGGTGACACTGGTTACCATGAGCCGCTGGTAGCAGGTGCAACAATGCATTGTCGAAGCGATAAGATAAACGCATTGCGATTGCGAGGGGAAAACAATTATTATTATGTATACACCGGTATAAATAAGATGCGAAATTGTCTTAGAGGCACCTTGAACTGTAAATGAACAGAGAATACACACATTTATCAATAGCCTAGTGTAGAGATGTGGAATGGAAAAGAAATCACCCCCTCTCTTTGTTTTATTCCTACTTTCGATACGATATGTTGCGTTTACATATCGATATACTTTACTTAGAAAAATCGCTGTGTCAACGCAATTAAACAGCTATCATTACACTAGACTCACCAGTGATCAAGGTTATATATATATATATATATATATATATATATATATATATATATATATATATATATATATATATATATATATATATATATATATATATATATATATATATATATATACACTTAAACAAGTGGGCTAACCGTCTGTGTAATATCCTACTTGATCATACAGCAGCGTTAACACAGAGACATAAAAAGCAGCTGATCCACTAGCTTGAAACGCAGAGCGAAGCGAGGCGTTCTGAGGATGTGAACATTTTTCATTTGATTCCTGAACAGACATGATGAGATTTCCACCCACTCATACCACAGGACATACAATACATAAGAGTCGCTGGCGGAAATCTACATTTACAATCCTATTCAGAAGACCTTCACATACGTACTGTATACTAGAGCCACATTCAGTTCACTCAAATTAATCACAATACACACACACACATAATATCACAGGCCTCTCAGTAGACACACTAGGTGTGCAGAACAAGAAGTGCTCCATAATGCATGGCAAGTTGCAACACAGAGGGAATATCATTTAGTATGGCGCCAATTACACGCACCTCTTCTTTAAGTGAGGTTATTCATTTACTAGCACCGTGTCAGCTCTCATCCAAAGCACACATGCCTGCACGTGTGCGTGTGTGTGTGTGTGTGTGTGTGTGTGTGTGTGGGTGTGTGTGTGTGTGTGTGTATGTGTCACGCACACACAGTTCCCCACCACCGGCTATGATCTGGCCTTATTATTCAGCTTATTAACCCATTTAATCGGGCTCTATTAGACAATGGGGAATGGTGTTAAAAGGGAGACGCATTAAAAAGGCGTTTAGGACGTGCAATAGGCATCATGCTGAGCAGTGTGGTTAAGACGCCCCAATAAAAAAAAGGCGCAGGGTTAAAGCCTTTATATTCTTTGTTAAGTTTTTATTAACTCGCGTTTAGGGGGAGGTTAAGTTTCACGCCGCACACCCACAGATGATTCTATGTGTGGCGTGCGTGTGTGTGTGTGTGTGTGTGTGTGTGTGTGTGTGTGTGTGTGTGTGTGTGCTTGTGTGTGTGAGAGAGAGAGAGAGAGAGAGAGAGAGAGAGAGAGAGAGAGAGAGAGAGAGAGAGAGAGAGAGTTTTCACTCCTAGTAGCTCCAAGTTCCCTTCATCCCATTTTTTCCCTCCCATCCCACCTTGTTTCGGGGTCAGTGAGTTCGGCCTATTGCCCCGCACCACCACCCCCCCAGCTCACCCCTCTGATTCCCCTTAATTCTCTCCAAATGCCCCCCCCCCCCTTCCCTCCCCTCCTCCGGTCTACAGTAGGTCACATCTACATGATCTTCTCCAGAAGATGTCCAGATATCCCCCCACCCCAGCATCATCATCATCATCTCATCCCCATCCTCTCTGCTTTCCCTGCTGTTCCTCATGTTCCCATCGCATCTACATAGCCTCCATGTTCCGTTCTGATCTCACTAGGGCTGCAACGATTCATTGTTGAATCCCAATCAAATCGATTATTCAATTATCTATTGACTATTTTAGTAATCGATTCAGCGTTTCGTCGTTTTGACCCTTTTTCCCACTTAACCACAGCTTTTCCGGTGTTAAGTGTTAACGAAGTCCAACCATTTTCAACATTTTACTGTCATTAACTAATAATACACCTTAAAGAGATGTTGTGTGGACATAATTAAAAAGTTGCCCCCATTCTGTGTTTCCTAGAAATGGAGGTCTGGAAAAAAAAAATCATCAACATGGTGAAACACAACTTGAGGATATCATCAAGCTGTGTTTCACTATGTTAATGATTTTTCGTTGAAAACCTTTTTTTACTGAGAGTGTACAAATGGAACTAATGGGCGGCATCCCCCTTTAAGGTGATAGCTAAACATAATCCAATTAATTGATGAATCAGTTACCTAATCGGGCGAAGAATCAATCATGAAAATAATGGTTAGTTGCAGCACTAGACCTCTCTCTCTCTCTCTCTCTCTCTCCCCTGCAGGCCAGGTGTTGTCCTGGTTGGTCAGGGCCATGTGGGGCACAGATAAACAGCTAGTGACCACCTGTCACAAACAGCACCACATGCTGCTGCCACATATTCCACCCTACTATCCTAGACCTGTCCCCTCACTCACTCTTCACAAGCCTGTCCACGTGCTTTGAGGGGAAAAGGAAAAAAAACAGATAAGAGGTGTGTGCATCTACACACAGACAAACATGCACAGTAAGGCAGCCTATACGCGTGAGAAACACACACACACACACCTACGATCACTGCCGACGAGACTGCCAGCAGATTAGAGGCCAGATCAGGGGTTATGGGTCTCTCCTGCACATACAGTATAGAACAGGGCTTTACTGATAGCAGCTGACGGACGAGGACACGTCGGCAGGGCTGATAGCAGACCGCGTTACGTGGCCCAGTAAAAACAAGAACGAAAAAAAAGCCTCCTTCATTGGGGGCTTGACAAAGCCTCACAGGTATGTGATAAGAAACAGGGCCATGGTGCGCTAGCACAGCTCTTACGAAAGCCCCACCGGCAGCCCTCGTGTTTGTCCGCAGATACAGGTCCCACAGTTGTTATTGGGAACAGGCATGCGGTCTGCAAGTGTTGAAAGAGCCTCCATATCTAACCCCGAGGGCTTTTTGAAGAGCAGGTCTTATTTGTTTGGCAGCTCCGCACTGCAAAAATCCATGGGATTTTCCAGTTGCATAGTGCGAAGCCATTCCAGCCAGGCAGAGACCAAAGCAGACCTGTTTCAAAAAGTCGGAATACAAACACACTATCTCCTTAGAGCCCCAAAAACAAAAGCTCAAGGTCCCTGATTTCACCATCAAGGCCTGTTAAAACCCTTAGTGTGCTGAACGCGTTTTGGTGTTCTAAGCATTATGTTTTAACTATTGAAAAATAGCAGATCTACAAGCTCATAGCGCGCCACCGAGTGGCGCGCTATGAGCTTGTATCTCTGCTATTTTTGAAAAATCGTGAAAAAGTGGTGCCAAATCTTTGAATATTATGTTATTCAGAAACTAGATAGGACACAATGGGTTAAACCTACTCTCACTGCACAGCCATTGTTCTCTATGGTTGTACATGATTGTTTATCCATTCTCAGACTATTTACTTGGGTGAGCAGAGCGGGCACAAGTAAAGCAATAGGTTTGCGGTCATCAACCATCGACCGTCCCTCAAAGTATTCCAATAGCCAGTTTAGGTGACGACTTAATGGAGACGTAATTAAGAGACCTTTATAAATATTGTCATTATATAAAGTATTATCTCCTGAGGGAGATTCTGCAAAAAAACATTTACCAGCAGTAAATGTGTTTTCTAAAAGAATATTAAAAATAAGTGTTTTTGTTTGTTTTTGGACTGCTTGCTCTGCTCACGCAAAAGTAGCAGGTGGCACTCTCCTGGTATTTTTTGTTTGTTTGTTTTGTTTTTCTACTGGAAATACACAGCAAGCAAAAACACATGTCTAAACCGTGCAGTTTGGATGGGTTGTGCCATAAAGTACAATGAAGTGAGACTCCATAGAGCTGAGGACGGCGAAGGAAGGGGAGTGCTCAGCTCGGCGGACGCACAGCTGTTTCAGGAGGATATCATAAGGATGGTCTCACCTTGCAGCCCTCGCAGGCACTGACACCATAGTGGTACCCTGAGGACTTGTCCTGGCACACGAAGCAGGGCTTGTAGACGCGGGGCGGCGGGGGCGGCGAGGGCGGGCTTGGCACTATCTCCTCCGAGCTGGTACTCTGCGTCTCTATCGCTGTGGAAGAGAGAGAGAGAGAGAGTTAGTTCTACTAATCCGTACCTGGAGGGCTCCTAAAGAGAGCTACACACTTAATGTTTACGCCTGCACCATGTGTTACCACACTGACAAACACACACAAGAAGACACACAGCATGTTGAGAGCTTGTGGATCAGCGTGCCAGCCTGAAAATGCAACGACATTATATAAATATCAAGACATAACTCCAACCCTAACCCCGGCTAAACCCAACCTTGAAATGCCTAAACGCCCGGCCGTGACCCGAGTCACCCGACCCGACCTGCATGACTATTTTCTGAACGAGATCTACTGAAAATAACATATGGGGAGTTGTACAGATGTTTACATATGTACAACTTCCTCAATTCTTATTCTAACCTTAAGAAAAACAATTTCTCATGTGAGAAGGACCAAGAAAACGCTCCTCACTCCTCACTGTGTCTATTTTGCATGCACAAACAGACACACAGACAAAAAAAACACAGTAAGATGGATAGTGGTCACAAGGTCGCGGCGGCTCATGTGAACGATGGATGAGGTGGCGTTGAGAACGTGATGATCTGCTGAGGAACGATCACCTCTTCTTCTTCTTTTTCAGAGCAAACATCAGGCCAAAACAACATTTGGCTCACAGCGCAGCCGGCGGACTGCGTGTATGCAATCTCACCCACACACACACACGCACACGCACACACACACACACACACACACACACCATACTTAACACACAGCACTAGATCTAGGGCCCCCTGAGACATTGCACCATTGTTGTGGAGTGTTGTTATTTACTGTCAAACCTTGGGGGAATGTCTATGAATGGGCAGCAGAGAGACGAGGCACATCAAAGACCAGGATGCTCTAAATGGACACGGAGAGGAACTGTCTCACTGTCAGGGAAGTAGAACCTCCACAGACATGGAGGGAAAAAGCATAGGGACCGTCTCACTGTCTGGGGAAGTGACCTCACGGTTGTGGAAGAGGTAGAACGTTAGAGCACAATCCAGCCAATATCACAGCCAAGCAAGGTTGAAATTAGATTTAAAAAGTACACATTAACCAACATTTTCAAATAGCTGTTCAACAAGCTTGCGAATCAGAATGTGCAACATGTTGTGAGCTTGTAGATGAGCCATTTTATTTATTACTGCCCCCCCCCCCCAAAAAAAGATAAACAGGAACACTAACTGAGTCATCATTAAACATTCCAATAAATAAAATGAGCAACAAAGGATTTAGTCTCATTAATTTACTCTACTTTGGTGGAACAGCACACAATGGACCGACCGGAGGTAGAAAAGACACACACACACACACACACACACACACACACACACACACACACACACACACACACACACACACACACACACACACACACACACACACACACACACACACACACACACACACACACACACACACACACACACGGTAAAGCTATAGGAGGTAAGATGATTACTCATATAGGATATGATCGGCAGTCAGTCTAGCTGCAGGCTGCAAGCACAACAACATATGGACAGCATGCATACAGTGTGGATTTGTGTGTGTGTGTGTGTGTGTGTGTGTGTGTGTGTGTGTGTGTGTGTGTGTGTGTGTGTGTGTGTGTGTGTGTGTGTGTGTGTGTGTGTACTGTACATAGTAAACATGGTGGCTTCAGAAGCTGGAGGGGTTGGACCTGCTGTTGCCCATGTGCAATAGGCCCGGACTTTGTCCTTAATATCGTGTGTGTTGCAAAACACCACTATATAAGTCCCAGTACACACACACACACACACACACACACACACACACACACACACACACACACACACACACACACACACACACACACACACACACACACACACACACACACGGCCAAGTAAATGGATTTCACGGCCCCGCGTTTGCCAAACGTGTATCTATCTATACTCTAACAGCCCCAGCCTAAAGGCACACATATGCACAAGCGGAAAACTGTTTCGGTTTATGTGCGCAGAAGGAAGGAAGGAAGGAAGGGCTTCCGCGTGTTGGCGAAATGTGACAGAGGGGTGACATGCTCAGACGTGTGCTGCATGTGCTTGAGCGATGCACACACACTTTTTTTTCTTGGGATATGCAAGGATTTAAAGCACATCTACAAGTGTGTGCTCCCTGCCTCCCACCCCACCCACAACCCGCCACCCTCTCCTCTCCTCTCCCAGCGTCGTGGCGCTGACAGAGGAGGGATTGGTGTGACGTTGGGAGGGAGCGGGGCAGAGCAGCTCGGGAGCTGCCTGGAGGCCCTGGGCTTGGCACTCGTGTGTGAATAAGCCGTCTATATTTAACACGGCAGGGGCGCATTCAGCAACTACAGCTGGGAACACACTCCACGTGACGGCAAGCGCAGACAGCCCCACTCCCAATAGCGAGGCGCACACGCACGCACGCACACACACACACACACACACACACACACACACACACACACACACACACACACACACACACACACACACACACACACACACACACACATACACACACACGGTAGTTGCACGCACGCACACAAACTAGCCTTCTCATCAAACTCTAGTAGTGGAACACAAAATATGGAGCAGCGTCTGGAATTGGAATATTTGTGTTGAGTTTCTCTATCGCACACACACACACACACACACATACGCATGCACACACACACACACTACACACACACACGCTTGCTTTCTCCTTGTACATTTTTTATTTGTTCATTGTATTATTTATTTTTAGTTCTCGACAAGCTTGCCAATCTCAGCGCGCATTGGGTCAGATGGTGTTACAGTGAGAAGACTAACCAAAACAAAAGCTGGATCTATTGTTATTAGGACGGATCCATTATGTTGGCACTGGCAGGGCAAACCGGGGGAAAAAGAAAAATACACCGCGCTACAGCAACAAAAAGGCCCCGCTCCACCTCGCAGCCCGCTGGGACGCAGCCTACCAAAAATCTTCCTGGCTAAAGCCCTGCTATCTCGGCTATCAAGAAACCCGAGCATGGGAGCAGTTAAGCTAAACAGCAATGAAGCTCACGTTGCAAAGACCAACAGTGACACCCAATCGGGCCGCAGGATATTAAGACACTCCATCTACAGGGGTCACTCAGGATATCTCCGTCGGGGCGGGAGTGATAATGGCCTCGTTGGGCAAGGACGTGTCTCGCGGCCTGCGGTTCCCGCTAAAAGGTAGTGATAGCTTTTGAATAATCAAACATCGGTGCACCGTCGTGTTTGTGGTCATCTACTCTCAGTCTGCAGGCCCACCATAAAACAACAGAACTACAAGTGGAACGGCATCACGCTGCAACCACTTGTGGGCTCGGGGAGTTTTCATTGCGTGACGTCATTCCACGGGTATTTTTAAGTTACCAATATTATGTCGGGAGGTGTCTATTCGTGACACATGTGATACTAGCGTGTCGGCTGGCTTGCGGCTTTGCAGGAGATTCCGAGGGTGCGTGTCATCCAGGGGTGGCACCCGCAAAGTTCTCATTATTAGACTTCCTTGGGGTTTGGCTTTTGGGATAGCACTAGCCTCGTTAGCTCCGTATGTTTAGCGTCTGCACACTGCCATGCTCCTCCCATGGTACATCTCTTCGCTCGCACAGAGAACACACTTAGTCGCACGCCATGGGAAACTAACCACACAGCCGGCGCATAGCGCATGACCTTTTCTTTAAGAAGGTCCCAGCGGTGGGGGGAAGGTTTATTTCTTCAGGGGGGTCTTGTCTGTGAGTAAACACTAACCAGGCCTGGGAAGAACTTCAAAGAGGGAGATGGGGCCTGGCCCCTTCCACATAGCTATACAGAGGAAATTAAAGGTGATCTAGCAACTACTCCCAAAGGACGTGTGCACGGAACGAGCGCATGTGTGTGGATGCGCATGTGTGCATGTGTATGCATGTGTGTATGCAAAGAGAAACAAAAGGAAGACTGTGCATAAGGAGAGACTGGGGGTAAGAGTGACTTCTAGTTTACAAAGTCAAATCTTCTGTATTTCTTTATTATAAACTTGGCTGAGATTGTATTGGTAAATGGTAAATGGTAAATGGTGCATTTATATAGCGCCTTTATCCAAGGCGCTTTACATAGATTGTGCATCACATTCACCCATTCACACACACATTCATACACTGATGGCAATGGAAACCATGCAAGGTACCTACTAGCACATCAGGAGCAATTAGGGGTTAAGTGTCTTGCTCAGGGACACATCAACACTAACTCTGCGGGAGCCCGGGATCGAACCGGCAACCTTGTGGTTACCATCCGGTTACTCTACCTCTGAGCCACTGCCGCCCCTACAAGTACAAGTGGAACCAAAATGGATCTGTGTTGTTGGCACACATCAAGCATGTGCTTTCCACAGCGCATTCTATACTTTACTATTCAAAATATCTTTACAGAATTGGGAAGGGGAAAGAGAGCATACAAAGAGTGCAGAGCAAACAAAAGGGCTCTCAAAGAATAATCATTAACATTGTGAAATACAACTTGATGATGTCATCAAGATGTATTTCACCATGTTAATGATTTTTTTCAGACCTCCATTTCAAGGAAACCCAGAATGGAGGGAACTTCTTTATTGTGTCCACACACGGTATATTAATGACACAGTAAGGTATATTAATGACATAGTAAAACGTTGAAAATGGGTGTAATTCCCCTTTAACAGACTAAATCTTCTCCCAGTCAGAGGACGATAGAGATGGAGAGACAAAGAGAGGGGGGGATTCTGGAGGAGGTGAACAAGATAATGATGGCAGAGCGAGTGGCGTGGAGAGGGGAGGTCACCCAAGATACAGCAGAGAGAGAGAGAGAGAGAGAGAGAGAGAGAGAGAGAGAGAGAGAGAGAGAGAGAGAGAGAGAGAGAGAGATGAGGGAGTGAAAAGAGAAGGACAGAAATGAGCCAGGAGGACAGACGGAGCGATGAGAATGAGCGATACTTCAGCTTCCATGATGAGAGAGAACGCTTGTTTTCCCACTGCTTTTACAGATACACCTGTTTGGCCTGACTTTGAACGAACACACACACACACACACACACACACACACACACACACACACACACACACACACACACACACACACACACACACACACACACACACCTACTGTAGGTCACACACACATCAGGTTTCCACTACAATGCACAAAACCCACCAGGTGCGCGAGCATAAGCCCTATTAATTGCAGCTAGGTACACTCCATGTTAATGAATGCAGCCGCTCTCAATGGCCGCACACAAATCCTCCCCTGGTGTCTTTTTTCCTGCTCTGGTCACACATTCTGCTAGAGGTACACTGTATACACGCTGACCAGACGTTCCACTGTGACCGAGAACAAACTCGCCTACAAAGTAATGCTCATCTGCAGGCGCTTTTTTTTTCAGAACTTCTAAAGTCGTTAAAAGTTACTTATGAGCCCCTGGGAAACAGCCGCAGTATGTTTTCTAAACACATTGGCGAGTTGTTTTGGTTTGTTTTGCTCTGCGAGCGCCGCAAGCCTCTTATCAGGGTTTGGATGAGTGGACTAAGTCACAAGCTTTTAAACAACTGTTTAATGTCACCCGGGTTTGCCCAGCGAGAACGGCAGCGACCAGCCGGGCCGCCGGGGGAGCAGCACAGAAAGGGACCAGACAAATTTCAGACAAAACCACAAATCAGTGTGGTTGGCAGAGATTTGGAGGGCGCTGGGAAGCAGTGGGAGTGTGTTGGAGAGGAGGAGGAGGAGGAGGAGGCCACGGCTTGTCCTTCGCTTCCGTCGGCCGCGTTGTTTTTCTCCTTGGCCCACGACGTGTGACGCTACATCTTTGCCCGTGGCACTGAGGCCTAGCGGTCCGTGTTCTCACGTCAAACAAAATTAAAACCTAAACAGAGCGCTCTCCCTTACGTAACGTGGCATATTCTCTCATTAGCCGGAGACCCATTCACCGTTTCCTCACCCCCGTGCTCTTCTCCTCGTGCTCTTGATGCGGAGCGATTACAACCACCGCCATTAATGCCGTGACCGCTGAACTATTTGTCCTTATTAAAGCTGTCTTCATTAGACACACGCACAAACACGACACCCCCCCCCCCCCCCAACACCCCCGATGCCACACACACCACCCACGCAGCCACCCTATACGAAGCATTTCTGCACATACAATATGTAATCGAAGCGCCAACCTTCCAACCTTCAATCGAGCCTCGTGCTGACACACACACACACACACACACACACACACACACACACACACACATGCGCGCGCACGCAGAGAGACAGCACAAGGGCCTAATGAGAGCATGGATGGAAATCTGGGACACAAGGACAAGAGTCTGCAAGGGGCCTGGCGACTGTAATTAAACACAATGGCTGGCTTCTAAAGGCTCATCAAGCCAAGGCAGGCATGGAACAGGACAATGGCGGGCCTGTGAGATGGGCCGAAAGAATGAGAGAGTGAGATAGGAGCTTGATGAAGGGGACACCATTAGTTGCCACACATCATCAGGCCTTTATTCAAACATTATTCAATGCCAAGAAGAGCGTCGCGGAGTGAGCAGCCGGCAGCACCAGTCATGTTGCACACACACACGCACACGCACACGCACACACACACACACACACACACACACACACACACACACCACGCGTCGGCTTACTGTATGAGCAGCCCTTCACAAACCCTCACAGGCACAGGAACAACTGACTCACGCCAGGGGCGGATCTAGACATGGGCATGGGGGGGCAATGCCCCCCTAAATGCTCTGATTTCCCCAGCAAACATGATGGCATGCAAAACAACCCAAGATACAGTATTTCAAATTAAAGTGCCTATATTTAAAATGATTTCAAACACTACCTCTGCTACCAACAGCATTTAATCATTGAAAACAGAAAACTCTCTTAGTCAGACCTTTAGCTTTATGCATGCTGTGTGTCTGTTGCAACTTCAACAACAACTGATGTTATTATCAATGCTTTACTTGCCTAATAAATGTCCTGTAACCCCCCCCCCCCCCCCCCCCCCCCCCCCCAATTGGGAAATGTTACATCCGTCCCTGACTCACGCAAGGCTGGAGAGCTTCCCACAATAGCCTGGCCAGCGGCTGCATGTACCCTCGCTGCACTGTTGTCAGATTTTGCGAGAGAAATCAGGAACCGGCAGCTCTATGAAAACAATGCTGCTATAGGACACATTTAAACCTACATTTGAAAATAAATAGGCTCAATTTAGGAAGCAAGCCCAAATAGGCAACTGCACGTAAAAAACACAACCTGCAACTACCTGTAGTACTTTCAAACAACCTTACAGAAAAACACACCCAAATGTTGCTCACGCTGGGCGAGAGCTACCTATACAGTGTCTGTACAGTTTGGAGTGGTGCATTGACAGAAGTACCGCAAGATTCGGTTGGACACGGATGTCTTAAATCGTGCCCAGGCTTTTCTCTTTTGCAGATGAGTAAGTCTGGCAACCGAGGCTACACGTTGCTTATAATAATCAGCCATGGTAACACCGTAGCCTGGCTAGCGGCTACAATGCTAACCCTGGATATTTGTGTGACTGCCCATTTTCCAGTGCGTACAGTAGGAGTTATAGTAGCCACTAGCCAATACTCCAGTCCAGGCCCGTGTTACATCAGCTCTTTAGCCTAGACGGGGACTAGCATGAATAAACAATAACAGTTAGCTATAGTCCTCTGTCTGAGGAAGAAAGAAAAAGGACAGGAAGCCGCCGTGGCCCTGCAAATAAAACCCCCCTAATGGAAAACAGCACAGTCTTGCTGATAAGGAATCTATGGTGCTTGGGCGTCAGGGTGAAACACAAACCACTCCAACAGTCCTGTCATTGTTGTTAACCTAGCCTCGACACCCAGGCTTTCATTTTCGTCCGCCTTGCGCGAAAACGGAAAGCCTGGACTAACGCGCGTTGGAAAGTGGCCTTGAGGGGCGTGTCAACCTTCCGGGGTGGGCGTCGCTCTAAATAATGTGACGTAGAACAGCAGTGGACGGGCGTGGGAGGGGCCGGAGATGACGACACGTTAGTGAGATCAAATCAGAGCGCAGCACTTCCGCCGTGGGTATCCCACGACACCCCCGCCCCCCAAGGCCAAAATCATTGAGGGCTAGACCAGGCCTGTCATTATTGTTAACCGAACCCAGGGATGAAGTAGGCCCTGGAGCCCACAGCGCTCTGTCAGGGCAGTCAAACATGGCTGAGTATAGGCAGAATAAAAACAGTAGGGCCCTGTCAGGTGCAGCCTGTGAGAAGACACAGCGTATACCGCTCCGCTGCTTTGAAACAACCCAGGCCCAGTATAGCACCACACCAGGCCAGTCAGGGGCGGATCTAGGCATGGGCAAGGGGGGAATGCCTCCCTAAATGCCCTGACTGCACCACCAAACATGATGGCAAACAACCCACATTTCAAAGATACTTCAAATTAAAGTGCTTATATATTTTAAATGATTTGAAACACTACTACTGCTACTAACTAAAGTTAGTAGTATCACCACTAAACCAAGACCATTTCATCATTGAAAACAGAAAACTCTCTAAAGTCAGACCTTTAGCTTTATGCATGCTGCATGTCTCTTGCAACTTCAACAACAATTGATGTTATTATTGATGCTTATTTGGCTAATATAAGTCCTGTACAAGATACGTTTTGTCACAGAACTAAAGATTTTAAATGAAAATGCCATTTTCGCCTGCCCCCCCAATGGGGAAATGTTACATCTGGGCCTGACCACACCAGGCCAGTCAGTGACCACTGATGACCCCAAAGATGCAGAGATAAGAATTAGCTTCTTCATTAAAGCTTTTGCAGAGATTCATGACGTGTCGATAGTCAGAGTTATTTCAGCGCATCGAGAACGTGCAGGTTCCGTCTGAGCGAGGGGTTGTTTGATCTTCTAAGAAAAAATAAAACATTCCTGGATGACCAATCAATCGCAATTCCTTCAGATCTTTTGCTTTGAACTTGCCCCCCAAAACATAGCGCCGCAGCATTGTCCGCGAGCGCACGCACGCACGCACGCGTGCACGCGCGCGTTTTCTTTCTGCAATAGTCTCACGTAATCTCGACATGCTCGAATTTGAATTCGGAAGAGTCAGAGCCCCGGTGATTTCATTAGGCTACAGTGCGAGTGGCTTGTAAGGCCACTCTTTAGCCTCACTTTGCATTCATCAAGGGCCACAAGTGCACTTAGGGAGACACTGCGCTATCTCCCCGCACCTCGTCCATAAGCAATTACCCCAGCGGGGCCAGACCTAAGTGGACAAATATGTACGAGACACAAATGGGGTCTCTATACTGCTGATGATAAACTGCGCCGTGTGCCTGCACTGACACGAGTCGGCCTGGTTATCATCAGCACTTCAAAGGCTCCCAAGGCCAGACACAGACGTACGCAGATACCCGCGGTCCCACACACACACACACACACACACATACAAGCCCACCGGCTATAACCTAGGGACCCTTGGCTGGTCCGTCTGGGCTCTGCTGCACTGCTGAGCTGTTTTCGCGAGGGTTCAAGCCCTGCGTTAGTCCTCTGAGATTCGATTACCTTCATCCCCACTGGTTATTGGGCCCAGCTGTGAAGCATATTAATGAGATTTCATCGTCATTAGGGGCGACGCTAACTGCATTAGCAGGGCTGACTGGCCGGGGCTATAAGGCTGGCCAGCGGTCAAGGAAAACCGGGAGAAGAGCGAGAGCCGTGGGTGGTACAGCGGTGATGGGAGGGGAGGGGGTGGTGCGGCGGGACGGGGAGGAAGACATTTACAGGGTCTTCCAGTATGTCCAGTTCCTCCTCAATCACAGACCATTGTGTTCCTCCATCCCTGGATTCTATTACGTTAAGACGGCTGGACACACACACACACACACACACACACACACACACACACACACACACACACACACACACACACACACACACACACACACACACACACACACACACACACACACAAGTACACACACACTCGTGCCTGACATGTGTAAAACACACCAGAAGAAGAAGAAGAACAGAGGGACAGGCGCAGACACACACACAGGCTGGTTTTTCTTTCCATTCAGACTCACACACAGGACCAGAGACACTAGATCAGCCCAGACAGACAGACAGACCATCTCACCACAGACTGCCAGATTAGAGCCCTCTTTGAAGTCAACCTAAAATAATGACCCGGGACGGCCAAAGAGCCGGCACTGAGGGGAAACGAACGGCATGGGAGTTGTAGTCCAAGCCGAGTCCATAAAAAAATCTGCTGGCAGCGACATCAGAACTATTTTTAAATCGGCGGTTACTAGAGCAGGCGTGCGAGCGAAGCTGCAGATGGGCGTTAGTCAAACAAGGTGTGTGTGTGTGTGTGTGTGTGTGGTGCGTGGGTGGCTTTTTGGGAGACAACGTTCGCAGCATTTATTCCTGGTTACTGTGTCAAGAAGGAATGTAGGTAAGCAGAGGAGAGGAGAGACAGGAGTGGAGTGGGACAGGCGCGCGCGCTCGCCCCGCGTCCGTCCGTCCGTGCGCGCAAAACACAAACAAACACATCAGGACTGCTTTGTCAGCACTCTCCAATTACTGAGGGTGGAAGCGGTGGCTGTTTCCCTCGCTTGCAGGGAAATCCTGCCATTCACCAGCGAAGCGTCACACGACAGGTCCCTCTATTGAAAATAGCCGGGGCCCTCTGTTTGCTGCCATTACTGTGATCAATGGCGGCAATGCCACAAGGCATGGTGTCTGGCCACACACACACACGCACACACGCACACACGCACACACACACACACACACACACACACACACACACACACACACACACACACACACACACACACACACACACACACAGCTGTAGCGGAGAATGGCAGTTTGATGTGTTTTTTGTTCAAACATAGATAGGGGTGAGAGAGGATGGGAGAGAGCAGGGAAGTGGACTATGTTGTGTAGACAGAGAAAAGTGGAAACACACACACACAAAAAGTTTAAGTCCAGCCCGTCGAGCAGGTCACATGCCTCTCACGTTCGTACTAATTAAACCCAGCCTTCCCAACACCTCTTCCACGCTCTCTCTCCCTCTCTCTCCCAATGAAGGTGGCATTCACTCGCTCTACTCCGTTTTGACTTTCATCCTACGCTAACAAACTCCTTCCCTCCTCATCATTGATCGCTTTTCTTCAATCTCTCCCAGGGGTGGATGTAGGCATGGGCATGGAGGGGGGGCGGGGGGCAATGCCCCCCTAAATGCCCTGACTGCCCCACCAAATATGGTGGCATGCAAATAAAGGAAGATATTTCAAATGAACGTGCTTGTGTTTAAAATGATTTGAAACACTGCTTCTTAGTAACTACAGTTGTGGCTCCACTGAACCAACAGCATTTCATCATTGAAAACAGAAAACTCTCTAAAGTCAGACCTTTAGCTTTATGCATGCTGCGTGTCTGTTGCAACAACAACTGATGGTATTATTGATGCTTTACTTGACTGATATAAGTCCTGTAACTGAAAATGGTATGAGGGCGACCCCATACCATTTTCTCCTGCCCCCCCAATTGGGAAATGTTTATCCGCCTCTGTAAATCTCTCCATCGCCGTTTTTCATTATCCTCGCGATGCGTTCACGTCGTCTCTGTTTTGCACGTGAATCATGCCCCTGTGGGCCTAGATCTTTCCCTACACCCTGACCCCCTTGTTCTTTTCCCTCGTTACCTGCGAGGATTCCCATCACTTTCAATTAGCGGGCAGATCTGTGTGTGCCGCGTACACCCCCCCGACCCCGACCCTCGCTGAGATCCACCTGGGGAGACACAGACAGCAGCGCTCGGAGAGAGAGGCCTCCGTCTTCCCATGCATACAATGAACAGCACTTAATGCCTAGCGCAAATTCTACCCTGCCAGACAGACAGGATGGGAGGATAAATACGAACATGAACGCAAACAAGACCCGCAGACTATGCAACTATTTGAAGACAGACTGCCATTATTTGATTTTCCAACCAACCTGGGTCATGATTAAGCTGCTAAAGCCTATGAGTTTCCTTTACACAGGGACAGGCCGGTAGCCAAGTTAATATGGGTTTTTGTTTTTCTTTCATTTTCACAGTAGGATCCGTCTAGATCAGTGGTTTTCAACCAGGGGTATGTAAGGGGACCACCAGGATTCCACGTGGTCCTCAGATTTGATTCAGATTTAAAAATCTGAATCACTGAATTTTCAAGAATGTACACATTTAGAAAATGTAGAGGAATTGTTAGAATTTTTATGTTGATCAACGTTTTGCCAGTTATCTCGTGTTTGTGGACACGAACTTAAAAATCTTTTTTGGGGTTTGGGTTCGAGAGACTACACTCAACATCAACTGGCGGTCGTGGATAAAATAGAGAATAAATAGTGGGCCCTGGTATGAAAAAGGTTGAAAACCACTGTTCTAGATGCAGGTTGTTTTAGAACAGGTTCCAAGTCAGAATCAGAATGAGTAGAGCATCAGCCTGGTAGTTATATATACAGGTAAAGACTATAAGTTATTGTACAGTCAAAACCAAATGGCCAGGCCAATTCACAACTCTACAAGTATCACATACATGTACTGTAGTGTCACATGTTGGTGTGATAGAACTGTCAAAAAAACAATTCTCATTCTATGCCAATGGTCCATTAGGTAATTCCCTACAAGGCACAGGTGCTTACATTACACCAACAAATATAAGCCAGACATCGGAGGGAATGCATCAATGCACCCCGCGGGGCAGTATCACAATCTGATATCCCAATACCCCTAATTTGCTAAACAAGGCGAGTCATTCAAGGCCCCGCGAGACGATAACCACAGAAATCTGATAGTATAAGAGTACAACATTTGACACAAGCATGTACGAGTACGCACTCGACCGAGCTCGCAGCAGTACAGGGCCGGATCTAGAGGGGGGCAGGGGTGGGCAGTGCCCACCCAAACGTGCATCCTGCCCACCCAATGACAGGTAATATCAGTGGTTTTCAACCACTGAAAGCCAGTGGTTGAAAGTTGGTTAACCAGATGTACCTCTTTGAGAGTGTAAACATGAAACCAAATGGACCCTTGTGGGTCCAGTTGGTTTCATGTTTACACTCTCAAGAGTTAAAATATTCACAATGTGAATTAGCCCAAGTCTACACAACTACAGAATGTAGAAGATTAATGGTCATTTTGATCTGGCCATGGTCCATTTTGTTTGTTTTGTGTTTTGTTTCCCAAATCCAGCCTGGAATTGTGGACAAAAGCAAAATAAAATCTTTAGTTTTGGGGGTCTGTGGGGCTGAAATGTCCACAAATGGTGGTCCGTGGCTCAAATGCCGGATAAACAGTGGGCCCTGGTGTCAAAAATTTGGAAAAACACTGCTTCATATGAAAAACTTTGGAGGTGCCCCCCCTGCCAACCTTCCAGCCCACCCTAGTAGGGCTGGCTAAATCCGGCCCTGCAGCAGTAGAGCAGCGAGAACCAGACAGATAGGGAGTGAAGGGATACGTCTAAATATTTCATTGTGCAACAGTGTCACTGACTGAAAATAACTGTGTTGGTTGAAAATCAAGTTTGAACGACGTGCAACAAATCAGAAGATAGTCGGCATGTCGGCGGATGCATAATACAAAGGAAGTGAATATAAAATAACATGAGAGATTCTTTTCTTGCCGGGTTAGATATGGCCATCATGCATGAGTCAAAAAATAAATAAAAAATATGACCAAATATTTTCTGCCGGTTAGGTATGACTGTGATGATGACAGATGAGTCAAACTCGCAGATAGTCAGGGCAATATAGCTAACACGCCCAACATTAGGAATGCTACAGCATTTGCTCACACGGGAATGAAATCTGTGCCTGCACTGTGGGGACATTTTGTTGAAACGTCCCCACAGCGCTGCTAAAATGTTATTTTTTAATACCTGTTTTTTGGCTTTTGTGCCGTTGTATTGATAGTTATAGTAACTTACAGGGAAGATAGACAGGAAAGAGCGACAGAGAGAAGAGAAGAAGCATGCAGCAAAGGTCGTCACGAAGGGGACTCATGCGACACCTTGTCAGGCGAGGAGGACCCATATTATCTGGCATGTGCCTGGACCATTAGGTCCAGCAGGCACCCTATTTGATTAATTGTTCTAGAAAAAAGAAACTACCATCCTAGATAAATAGGCTAAATATACACAATAAATAGTCACAATAAATAAATAAAAAGTAGGGGGAGGGAAGAGAGGCAGACTGCCACCAAGGTTCAGTCTTCCTAGTGAAGTAATGGGAACTAATGGGAACAGACTTCCATAACAGTTATGCAAGCCTTCCGCCCCGGTGCTGCATCTCCACCAATCCCGGCGCGTCTGGCAGCAGGCCCCGCCCCTCCTGGGAGAAGATTGGATGAGATTAGAGTGAAAGCTTAATCTACTTTTGATATCAGTTGTTGTGGAGAGTGAGACTTATCACTTCCACTTAGGGAGGCTGTGTGTCGCATTCTAGCGTTTCAGGGAAATGACAGCATATTCTTTTTTTTAGGGGGGGTGTGGAGGGGGCTTCACCACAGGAATTTAAGATTTTTTTTTTTTGCTGGGAGAGGCTGAATAGAATGAATGCTGGACGGCTTAAGAGTTCTTGAAGGGCTGTGGAACGAGATTAAAGACTGCGGCTGGCTCAGCAGCCCACGGTTTGATGAATAGTGTTTTGAATTGCCGCTAAATAACTCTCCAATCTTAGAGTGTTATCATAAGACAAACACACACACACACTCACACACACTCAAATCCGTGATAGACGAGGTCCAGAGCAGAGGGCGAAGGGCAGGGCACCGCGGGGTGAGTGAGGGGGGCTGCTGCTGCCGCCATGGGTCTCTCCTCAGCAGCAGGAAATGGCGATGTTTGTGTATGGCAAGAAGTGGGGCAAACACGCCAGGGCTGAGGTTTTCGGAGGAATAATTTATGTTGTCTTTACATGGGGGGCCCCGCGCCGGACCGAACTGGACGGGCGGGCGGGCGGGGGAGGGGGGCTTAAGTGTGTGTGTTTGTGTTAGCGTGTGAACACACGAACGCATCGAAAAGCATGCGTGCACCGAGATGTGCACACGTATGTTTATGTGTATATCCATGTGTGTTATTGCACACGGGGTGTGAATGTGTGGGAGAGAGAGAGAGGGAGCGTGGGTATTCCGAGGCCTTAATATCCAGTATTTTCTTATCTGGAGTCCAGGCATGTTTCTGATCAGGCAGGGCCGTTGGCCCCCACCATGCGGCTCCCAAGCCTTTCTCCTGGGGCCCAAGATAACTTCCCTCTCCACGCTGCCCAGGCCCCCCTCCCTGTAATAACAACACACCAGGTTTTCCTATCACAGCTGCCCCAGTAAATGGAGACAGAACCGAGAACATGTGTGGACAAACTAGAGCAGGGGAGAAGGGAGGGAGGGAGGGCTACGGACGGAGGGAGAGAGAGGTTATAGCAGATGGCAAAAGGCAACGTCTACGGGGGCTCGACTTTGAAGAGAGAACTCAAACACACGAGAAATGACAGGGTTATCGTGGGATTTTCTAAGCGCCAAACAGAGACAATAAACTTTCTGGCTTTCCTAAGGTAACGGGGAGAGAAAAAAAAACAAGCACATAAAACCCCTGATAAGCTCTCGGTTCGGCGCTGGAAAGACTTTGGACCGACGGAACGACAGAGCTAAAGATAGCCTCCTCGACGAACCTCCGCGAGGTATTTGTTGAAAGCAGTGGTTTGTGAACATTTTATAGAGTCGTTTCTTAAGGACCCGAGCGATGTGGTCCGACAACATAGCAGCGGTTCTTAGCTTTTTGGAGTGGACATTAAGCATGCTGGCGAGCAGCTGCTGCTGCTCTGTGCCAGACTTTATCTCTGTAAATAATGTATACGTACGAAGCCTTCTCTCATCGAATGTAAACACTCACAACTCGCAAGCAGTCGATTCGCAAAGTGCACAGCATACAGTAGTCGACCCACTGGCAGTGTATATTGACGCAAGTTTATAACTGCAAATGTGACAGATTTAGCCCAGAGGCACCACCACCACCTCAAATGTGCAGACAAACTCAAACTCCAATTCTACAACAACCCACTCATACGATTATGGAGCCTTTTGTGACCCAACAACATAAAAAAACAGACGCATAAAAACGGCATCCGACGGTCGCAGCCGTTGTAGGTTCCAAGAAAGAACTTCGAACTTCCCTGGAAACGACTTCCCCCTGGCAACCCGGAGTAACATGTTGTAACTCTATACAGCAGCTGTCCAGGCCTGCTGACTGACGGCAGGGTTATGTGAGTTGGCACATGCCCTGGCACATGCTCCGGGGTGACTGGAGACGCTTGGCATGAACTGACGGCAATGGCATGGGACATGATGAAAACAACCACTGGTGGGCACACTGGGAGGCCAAGAGCACTCTGCGTGCCCGCCGGGGTGGTGGTGGTGGTGGTGGTGTGGGGGTGGTTAGGGACAAGTACGAGTGGTATACAGTGAGTGGAGATCGTGCAGATTCCCTGCTGTGTGTTGTCGTGCGTGCTGGCCAACGCTGAGGAAAATAACTTTGGCGACTGTCGCCATGCACCGCCAAATGTTAAAGCAGGCTATAAATCAGGCTTAATGTCACAAAATGCGGCATTACGGCTCATTTATACTCCTGCGAGACGCGGAAGGTGGGGGACAGACAGACAAGGGCAAGGACATCCAAGCTTTGCAGACATTATTTACTACACCCTATAAGAAGCTCCGGGGCTTGTCTTGATGCAGCGGACACTTAGAAAAACACAGACCCGCCGTCCATCCCCACACGGCTGACATTTGGGTAGGATAAGTGTGTGTGTGTGTGTGTGTGTGTGTGTGTGTGTGTGTGTGTGTGTGTGTGTGTGTGTGTGTGTGTGTGTGTGTGTGTGTGTGTGTGTGTGTGTGTGTGTGTGTTATGAGGTGAGTGCAATGTTAGTGGCTCAATAGAAAACTAGCACAAGCCTCTGGTTAGCAGACTAGTGTTCGTGCTAGTGAAGGATGCGATTAAGGGATGGAAACAGCACCGGGTATTTTGAGTTCCTGAACTGCGTCACAATGTTGTGGCGCCTCTTTAACATACCCCATACGTGACCTAAAGCCTGGCGCACGTTGGCCTGGTCTCTCTGTGTTAGAATTCGCTGCGTTTGCAACTCTGCGTCCCATCATATCAGACTGACTGCCTTTGAAGAACAGAATCATCATCATAAACAAGTGTGTGCGCAGATGAATTGTCATCATCTCACTGTGGAACGCTGCCGCTTGAGAATGGAACTCAAATATTAGTCACAGAGGCCTATTGGTTGAGACAGACCTGAGCAAACCAAAATTGATAAGAGAGCACCGCGGTCACGCCCCCTTTCGAAACAACACACGCCCCAGAAGTGAATTTCCCATTTCGTTTTCTTCATAGACTTCATAGAAAATGATTTATATAAAAGACATTCACGCCACAGGCGAAGCCAACTCCTGGCAGATCATGACAATAATTTGAAAGAAGAAAAACTAAACAAAAACTGTTGTAAACATTCCATTTATTTTTTCTTACTAATAATTTGATTGGCCCCAAAAATTGTGTTTGTTGTCATGGTTTGTCCCGCCCCGAGTTGGCTTGGCCCACGGCGTAATCGTCTTTATATAAATCAATTTTGAAAAGTCTAAGAGGAAAATGAACCGGGAATTCACTTACCGTCGGGGGGGAGGGGGAGTGATGTTCTATTGAGGAATGAAAAAGAGGACGGAAAAAAAAACTACCACACCACATGCCCAACCAACCAGACAATTCTAGGCCAAGTTGGGTTAAATTAGTCCACCATGTTTTCCTGTTACTTGCCCCGAGCCATCAGGCAGACCTTAATGTTGGATAGAGCAACATGTAACTGACAGGCAGGCTCCTGACGTAACCAAATGTAACCAAATGGACCCATAGTGTGACGTCTGTAACGTGTATAACCAGGCAGAACTAATGCACAGGCCCAAAAGCTTCATGATATACAGTATACGGTTAAGAGCTCCAGTCAGTAAGCCTGAGAAGACAATGCAGTATAGACCAATCACTGTGCTGTCTGCCACGTGAGCAGTCTGTATGTGTGTATTCTCATTCTACCGTGTGCCCACAGCCAGTGGATGCTCTTCTCCCCTAGGTTATGAATTTCTATAGGAGATGATCACATCCGTGGAGCGGTGGAGGGAAGCGCAATAATGAGCCGCGGAGCGTGATTGACCCACATAGAGAGTCTATACGGAAGGAGGAGGTGGAGAGGAGAGCGAGATAAACAGAATGACAGACAAATGTGGAGAGGGAGAGAGAGAGAGAGAGAGAGAGGGAGAGAGAGAGAGAGAGAGAGAGGGAGAGAGAGAGAGAGAGAGAGAGAGAGAGAGAGGGAGGCAGCAACGGCAGAGAGGAAGGCGATAGAGACAGAGAGAATGCAAGCACTGAGGACCAGGGACTGTGTGTGTGTGTGTGTGTGTGTGTGTGTGTGTGTGTGTGTGTGTGTGTGTGTGTGTGTGTGTGTGTGTGTGTGTGTGTGTGTGTGTGTGTGTGTGTGTGTGTGTGTGTGTGTGTGTGTAGAAGGAGAGACAGGACTGGGGAGAAGTGTGACATGCCAGATAAACACTTCAAAAACAGCCTCCCCAAAAAAGCCAGGCAGGTTGGCATATTTGTTCTATAGACGTAGACGGCGCATGCGTGTGTGTGTGTGTGTGTGTGTGTGTGTGTGTGTGCGCGTGCGTGCGTGTATTGTGTGTGTATTGTGTGTGTGTGTGTGTGTGTGTGTGTGTGTGTGTGTGTGTGTGTGTGCGCGTGCGTGCAAAACTACGCACTAGACCAGTCAGAGAAAGTGAGAAAACCAGGAGGTGTTAACCACAACAGCATTGCCCCCGTCTTTCTCAACTCCCCAGAAAAGTAAATTATTACGCTCTCCTGGATGGATGTTTTTTACTGCCGTGGCACCTTGTGACATCAGATAATGGAGGCCAGCCCACAGCGCACGCATGGGCTCATAATAATGGTAACACACAAAAGGGCTTGGCCATTACCCTCATGAGCATTACACACACATGCAGTTGAGCTGAAATGGCAGTGTTTAAATGAAGCGGTGCCGACTGTGAAAATGGCTTCATGAAACATTAAGCCGGTCTCTTATAAAGGATGCCTCTTTATAGGTTAATTATGTAAGAGAAGGAGAGAGCGAGTGTGTGTGTGTGTGTGTGTGTGTGTGTGTGTGTGTGTGTGTGTGTGTGTGTGTGTGTGTGTGTGTGTGTGTGTGTGTGTACTGTTGATGCACCTCCCCTTCGGTAAGCAGCTGCAGACATGCATTATTATTAGGTCTCAGTCTGCAGGGGGTCATGGGGGCATCTGAGCGAAACCCAAAGGCCAAGCTTGGCAATGCACTTTCACATTCAGATGAACCACTTAAAAGCCCATAGAGTTCTTTAGCCATACTCTCCGAAGGCTCTACACTGACTACTAGGCCCCCCTCCTGTTTTCGCTCTTAGCTCAAAGTAGCTGATCTACAAGCCCACAATCAGTTGTAGTAGTTTTCTTATTCTTATTCTTATGGTTGCAGCAGCAGATTAGGGATCATTTGGTTTAATCATGGGTTTTCAACCATTTTCACACCAGGGCCCAATATTTATTCAGAATTTCAGCCATGGACCACCATTTGATGACATTTTAGCCACACAGACCCCAAAACTAAAGATTTCTTTTGCTTTTGTCCACAATAACATGGATTTTGGAGAAATCCATGGTAGACTACTAATTCAGACATGAATATTTTAACTCTTGATAGTGTAAACATGAAACCAAATGGGTCCGTTTGGCTCATGTTTACGCTCTCAAAGAGTTAATCAACTTTCCATCCTTTAGCCTGGGGACAACCTGGAAATCTCTCAGGGACCACTGGTGGTCCCCGGACCGTCTGTTGAAAACCCCTGGGTTAAATGTATGCATTTCACTAATTAGTATAGAAAAACATACTCAGTCATAGTTTGAAAAAATAAACCAGCCTTAACACAAATCTTGCCGTTCCCATAGATTCCATAGATAAACTTTAGTCTGGCCTCCGGGAGATCCCGTAAACGACATGATAAAGGTCTTATTATTATTATGTTTTGATCGTATCGAGTCGATAGCTGAGAGCCCTTAACATTGCAGTGTTCAGTGTGACACAGGACCGGGAAAAAATGAAATGTCACCACCCACAATGCTATGCTCCAGCGCTGCCTTCAAATAGCACCCATACACATTAACTAGGGCCTATTCAGGCCCCATCGGGACCCTGCTGGTTCCATGCATGCGTTGATGTTTGCTCTTTTACTCAGAGCTAACAGAGAGGTTATCTGACCATTGATAACGGGCAAATCCATTGTGACTGCAGCAGCATTCACAGAGACCTCTCTCTGTTCTTAAGCGCATAATGTAATCAGTACAGGAGGACGGCAGTCGTAAATATGCAGCTACTAGAACACAGGGCTGCCATTATATGCTTTCAATCTGGTTTTGTCATTACACAAAAAAAAATCTTCAAAAAGAAGAAAATCAGACTCATACAAAGCCATTCCAACACAACGCACCGACATGGCTTGTGAAATCAGGCTTGTAGATCGGGTGTTTTGTGCTTCGTCGTACAACAATGGGGCTTAAGTGGGTAAGAACGAAGGGCTGAGGTGGGCTGGTGGAGGGGGGGCAGAGATGGTAGGGGTTATGGTAGATGAGGGGAACAAGGGATAAAGAGGGGGGTAAAAAAAAAGAAAAGGCAGAGGCTCATTGGGATCTGGGGAGGAGGAGCGGAGTGGATCACTAGGACAGGCTTTGTCATGTTAAACTGACTCTCGCTGACTCTCTCCCCTCCTCCTCACCCCGGGGACGGCACAATACTCAATCACAGAGGAAAGGATTAAGCGCGTTTGATCTCCTCAACTTCTGAGCTGGTGCCTGACACTGACACTAGCAAGCGAGAGAGAGAGAGAGAAAGAGAGAGAGAGGTCGAGAGTGCAGTGGCGCGCGGGTGTGCGAGCAGACCGTGCACGTTTTTTTTATAAAACCTACGCATACTAGGGGACAAGCATTGCTCGACACCGCCGCTCGCCGTCACACTGATCTGCGTCGCTGAAGTCCTAAAATCCCTCGTGGGTTAGGTCACCCCCATCCACTTGTCAACATGATTTAGAGAAAACAGTTAAAAACAACCACTGTAATTTTGCACTGCCGTACTGTGCTTTCAAGTCCCAGCTAGCCGTAGCTGACACGCATTCCTCTACTGTACCAACTGTACTGTAAATGATGAACAACCCCCCGTGTCATAAATTACCACAAAGTACAATGTCAGGTTGGAGTTTTAAAGCGTGTTATTGGGGATGTAAATGGGAGGCATTTTGCCTGGGTGTGGATGAGATGTAGCCAGCACACCATTATCCTGTCACTGGCCCGTTAAACCGCGTGGTGATGGCTGGACCCATGGGGGCTAACAGGTTAGTGAGTCAGTGGACGGGGTTAACGCGTCTTAAAGACCCCGAGGAGGACAGCTGACATATTTAGAATGGCCAGACAGGGAGGAATTAAGGGAGGGGCCATGTATCGAATTCTCCAATACGTTAAGTATATTTTAGTGTTGCATGTTCAAGCAAGGCGGTCTAATAACGACGTGGTCTCCCTGTCCACTCTTTAGCTATCCATAGGAGGTTATACTGCAACTACGTTGCCGGCCAACGTAGTTCCATGGTACAGCCACAGTCTACTGTACAGACTGACAGCATGTCGTTGTGTGAAGGTCTGTGCCATAATGGGGCTAAATAGAAGCAAGGATCTTATACATCTTCTCCCCGGGGCCCTAACAGTACATTACTTAAGAGCAAAGCAATGCTGGTATAACGTTTTTTATGCACAGGTCTATGTTACAGACAAAACAGACAATAAAAAGGGTGTCAAAACAGACAATTAAAGAACTCGCAATGCAACATGCTATCTTGTAGAAGAGTTGTTTAAAGCAACAGTCGTCCTAAAGACTATTATGTAAAGAGGCAGAGTGCAGAGTAACATCAGTGTAAGTAAATCAACTCGTACAGTTGATAGATCATATAATCTATACACTACAGTATTATGATTTGAATGCATGTGCAGGAAATTGTTGGCTTATGTCTTATCGCTAGGTGCCATAAAATGTCATCCATGACTAATGAGAACAAAATGTAAAAAGTCTAATAGTCTAGAAACAGATCATGGCAGCAGAAAAAAAAAATGTCAACAGGCGTTTCAAATTTGAGGTTGTCAGTTTTTACTTCAGAGCAGCTGACAAGAGTTAGTTCAGGTGTGATTGAGTTGCAGTTTTCTACTGCAGGTTATTAAATTACAACAATTTTACTCTGACACACAGGCCCATATTTTTAAGTGGATCATCAAACCACACCCGTGTTCAGCCCTCACGAGTTGGCAGGTCTGCCTTCAGTCCCATCAAATGTATAATGCCAACATTCCTTCTGTTGATCACTTTGACAATCGCATATGAGAGCATTGTATAGTAATACAAAAAAAAAATCAGTCAAAAACATGTGTTCCCTACATCTATTTTTCTGTAGCCGTTTTCACATAATACACTACGGTGTATTATGCAGTAGGTGAGAATACGGATGCATTCTCCTCTACCGGAAATACTGCCATTTATTTTAGCTGAGGGGCGGCGCATGAACTCGTATGCGTCTTCGACCTTCCTCATATTTCCAATTTACCACTAGGAAGTTATGCAATCGTTATTTTAATTGACTTTAGGACATGACAGCAGATGCTGTAATAAGGGAGGTCGAGTGCAGTGCAGTGGCGCGTGGGTGTGCGAGCAGACCGCGCACGTTTTTAAAAACCTACGCAAACGTATAGTAGGGACCAGCGTTGCTCGACACCGCCGCTCACCATCTCGCTGGTCGTTTTTAATTGACTTTAGAACATGACAGCAGATGCTATAATAAAATGTGAAATATGCACAGGAGATATATGACCTACATGTGCCTTGAATTCACATCATAGCTTCGCATCGCTATGAGACACCTGGTATTTTTCAATTAAAAACGTCCAAATCTTTGAATATTATATGTTCTTCCAGAGTGAACGTTTTGTACAATCTATAGTGTCAGGTTAAAAGAGAGAGAGATCATGATGATAATGACAGGTGATTTCCTGTATGTAAAGTTACAGTGTATATACTGTAGGCTTACCAGGTCTAAAGGCGTTTATGAAGTCAGACACTTTCATTCTTTGTAGGCTCTGTCTGTGTATACAGTAACTGCAGTCTGTTTTAGTTTCCAAAAGCTTCCCTTGATTGACTAGTACATTAGCACTTCAGCTAAAAGACAAACAGACGTTTTCTTTTCTTTGTCCTTTTATTTTATGGCTGGGCGGGAGCCATTGTGTTTGTCTTGCGTGTTTGTTTTGCCAGAAAACTAGAAGGGTTTCTTTTTTTTATTACTGTTTATCCTATGCTGTAAGCTGCGACAATCCTTCAATAAACAGACAACCATAACTGGAGCAAATAGTTCTAGAGAAGCAGGAGCCATGTTACGGCTACGTAAGGTCTGGTACTGGAGCCTGGCGACTTCCGGGTTTAAATCTGCTGGTTTAAATCTGCTGCCACATGTTAAGCAAGTAATGCTTTGGGAGACTGGAAACTAACGGATATTAACCTTACATTAGAGAAATACAGTTATGTACTGTTGCATCGATCATAACATTGACATTAATGTTAGTAAGATATGGCAGTGTTTGGTTGCCTCTCAGCAAACTCATTGTTTCTCTAGTTTTGTTGCAGTTTTGTGCCAATCCCATAAAACCACCTTGTGTCAAAACCACAAAATACCATGCCCACTTGTTGGCTGTCAATTCTCCAGACAATGACCTGGTCCATTGGCACATTGAACACTAGGACTACTACGCAGACTTTGCACCAGGGAGCTGGCAACGTGCACTCGATTGCAGCATTTCTGGACCGACTGATGCAGACATTTGCATTCTCACAAACAGCCCCTAGGGCTATCCATGTCTGAGATACATGTTAAGTTCAGGGTTGCTGCGGTACATTATTCAAAAGCAGTTTTTACTTTCCCGCTGCCGTGTTATTTGGAGGCCTGAAGATGGAATCAATTTACAGTGTTGGACTGTGCTAACGTGAAGAGGTTCAGTGAAAGTAACAACAGCACATATGGAATATAAAGCGATGGGCCATACAGATTATATTATCATTAACCCTTTCCCCACTAGTTTAATTAGGCTTATTTGATCCACCATACCGCTAGTTTCATGATTTTAATTTATCAATTTAATCCCAAATCCCAATCCCAAAAATAAAAAAACATATAAAGTCATCAGAATAAAATGTATCCTGTGGTAATCTATATCTCAACAGTCTTCAGAATCATGTGGCAGTTGGTGGCAGTAATGAGGACTTCTGGCTCATTAGCTGTCGGCAAAACACTGTGGTTTTCATCAACATGGAGGGCTTGATCGGTGCGATCATGTTTTTTATCATATAAATAAGACAAATCAAGTCATAATGACGCGACGATTGTTGGATTATGATCAGCGATGGACATACAGACCACGTGTGTACCCGACGATTTTGATCATTTCTAGACGAGTGGGACCTGCCGTTAGCCGATAATGCTAAAAACATGATAATCAACTGAAATGAATGCTACAATCACCGGGAATTTAATTAAATTATAGTAATTATAGTAGTAAATTAAAGTAATTATAGAAGTCCCTATATTATAGAAGTCAAAAGACATTCTGTTCATTGAGCACAGCTTATGCAACACTTTCTCCCACCCATATACACTGACTCACAGACAGATATAGGGAGACCTTTGCTTTGAAACAAGCAGCAGCCACCACCACCACCACGGCCTCAGCAGCACACCGACCAAAGTCTGCCGGTGAAAAGTGGGGCGAGTTGCAGCGCTCTGAGGCCACAACGGTGGTGGTGGCGGTGTCTTTTTGAGAAGCGCCAGCAGCTCGGGACAGACACCCCGGCCCTGGGCCCTGCGCGGTTAGCCAGGCGCTCTCCTACTCATCCCCCCACTAATGATGACTGATGACACAGATTTGATCCAGTGCTCCGCTGTGTTGCGGTGTCATGGGGGTCCTTAGCGCCAGGCGGGTCTGGGCAGAGAGAGAGAGAGAGAGAGAGAGAGAGAGCGGAGGACAGACGATGGGCGGACTGGGGGGACCAGGGGAGGCAGATAAGCGGCCGTGGTCCATTTATCTTTTTAGCGTCAGGTGCTAATGCGAAACAAATAAAGAAATAAAGAATAAAGCGGGGCCTGCGCTAGTCGCCCGCGGGCTCTTACTGAAAATGGTTGATGAGAGCAGGCTGGTCACCAGGGGAGCACAGTGGGATGATTCGAGAATTTAATGAAGGACATGTTTAGCTTCCTTAGTCACTGCAGGTTTCTTGGCGTGTGTGTGTGCGTCTGTGCGTGTGTGTGTGTGTGTGTCGTCTGTGGAGCAGATGAGGACCCCTCCCTCTGCAGACACTCATTTCCTGCATGGATCCCTGACCTTTCCGTGCAGCCTGGGGGCAGTCATGTGATCATTGACACACATGCACGCGCACGTACATGCACGCACACACACACACACACACACACACACACACACACACACACACCAAGTCAGCCAACTGGCTTTATAGTATTTAGACAATATCGGTGCCGGTGCTGCTGTGATCCTGACGACAGCTGCCGACAAATCCCTCGTTTGCCGACAATCTTTAAACCTCGCTGGATGCCTCATAATTGATACTTCAAAACATCCCTGCTGCTGGCGCCCGCCGGCCTAGCGGTCGGGCGTGTGCCACGTATGGGCTTTGGGCCTGACGGCACGTAACGCTGCGTGTTTGAGTTCCCGTTCATGACGAGCTTCGCTGTATGCATCTCCCCGTCTCTCTCTCCATCTTTCATGTTTATCTTGACTTTGAAACTATCAATAAAGGCCCTTTATTGGACCCCTTGTGGGTCCATTTGGTTTCATGTTCACACTCTCAAGAGTTACAATATTCATCATCTGAATTAGCCCAAGTACACACAAACACAACTAGAAGGTTAATGGTCATTTTGATCTCTACGTTTGCCTGTTTTGTTTCCCAAATCCATATTGTGGACAAAAGTAAAAATAAATCTTTACTTTTGGGGTATGTGGGGCTAAAATGTCCTCAAATAGTGGTCCGTGGCTCAAATGCTCAATAAATAGTGGGCCCTGGTATGAAAAAGTTTGAAAACCCCTGGACTAACGTATGTCGAGGACATTGAGGGACGTTCTGGTGTCCTCTGCGTTGTGCATCGTTCTGACACAAACACAAACAAGACGGCGTTGTTGTGAGTGCTTGGTAACCTTATAGCCCAGCCCTGAGGTGAGCCAAAGCGCCAACAACGCTTCCGCTCCTCTCTCTCCTGTCCTCCTCCGTCCCCTCTGGGGCCCAGTTAACCTCCATTGGCCCCTCCCTGTCTGCCGGACGGACCCGTCTGCCGGCCCGCTGACCCGGGCCGTTGTCGTTTGACCCTCGGGGGTGGAGGGAGCGTCCGGGGCGCCACAGCCCCCGGTCCGTCCGTCCTTCCCCCCTGCAGCGTAGTAGACACCCGCCTCTCCCAGTTAACTCTGTCCATTAAGCTAAGTGGGGCCCATCCATTATTCAACAGCTTACCATGCATTATTCAAGGTAGCAGAGGAGAAGTGTCATAAATAGTGACACAGGTGAGGGGAATGAGCAGCGTACAGTAACAGTAGAGAGAGACGAATCGGGGGCCTCTGCGCTCGTAAAATAGACGGCGATGACGACGACGACAACGCGGCCCTATAGCGACGGCAGGGGATGGGACTGCCACTCTAATGTCAATCTACACTATGATGAATAAGTAAGCAGGACGGACGCGTGAGAGCACGCGCGCACGCGTGTGTGTGAGCGTGCACGTGCGAGATGGGGGCACGGATGAGCGGCTAGAGGACGCCGATAAGGATGAAAGACGCGCGGGGCTCTAGATCGAGGAGAGGTGCGAGATGACAGCTGACAGGATGAGGATGAAAAGGAATAGCAACCGAGAAGAAGAAGAAGGAGAAGAAGACGAGAGAGAGAGACGCGGCGAGGAATCCCTGACAGCCAATCATGCGGAGGCTGAAGGACATATAATACCAAGAGGTGCTTTTAGAAGTGTTAGGAGTGCAAATCGAGGTAGCAGGGTGAGAAAATGATAAACTTGTGAAGAAGGAAAAAAACAGAGAGAGAGAGAGAGAGAGAGAGAGAAGAGATTGTGGGGTGGAAGACGAAATTAAGGCAGAGCATTAAAAGTGAGAAGCAGTAGTAGTGCCGTTGCTGCGCTACACTCTACCCCGCGTTACCCCCCCCCCCCCCCAAACCCTGCCGCGTAGGCGTGGGGGTCCTGGGGGAGCCACAGATGCTAATACAGTTATTAAGCCTCTCCAAGTGAAGCGCCGCTCCACCTCCACATACAGCCTTCAGCATCAAGGAGGAGGTAGTATCCCTGGCAGCCGGGGCGAGCGAGCTCTCGCCACATAGCGCTCTGCTCTCCTCGCCCCTCTCTCTCTCTCTTCTTCTAACAATAAGATCAAACAGTATACCCACCAAGTAGGGGGCTCTATGCAGGGGCTCAGGGGAAGCCTCGCAGCGGAGCTTCCGACTGAGCGGCAAGGGCAGGTAGGGGCGGGCCCAAGTCAAGCCCGAGGGGAGTCCCAGCAGGCTTTGGTGAAGGAGGAGGAGGAGGGGAGGGGTTTGAAATAGCCTTCAACCTTGAGCCCCCCACAACCACCACCACCTCCAAACGCCCCTCCCAGGGGCGGATGTAAAATTTCCCAATTGTGGGGGGGGGCAGGAGAAAATGGTATGGGTGCGACTTCATCGCCCGTGGCGCGAAGCGACACGGCGATGGAGTCGCACCCATACCATTTTCGGTTAGAGGACTTTTATAAATCAAGTATAAGCATCAATAATAACCAGTTGTTGAAGTTGCAACAGGTACACAACATGCATAAAGCTAAAGGTCTGACTCAGAGTTTTCTGTTTTCAATGATGAAATGCTGTTGTTTTAGTGGTGCCACAACTATAGTTAGTTAGTAGCAGTAGCAGTTTAAATATAAGCACTTTAATTTGAAATATTGTGGGTTGTTTTGCAAGCCATCATGTTTGGTGGGGCAGTCAGGGCATTTAGGGGGACACCCCCCCCCCCCTATGCCCATGCCTAGATCCGCCCCTGACCCCTCAGCCTGTCACATCTCACAGAGTCAGCTGACCAAAAATTCCCAGGCATCTCTTCCTGGTGTTGTCTGGTGAGGGAGAAAGTGGATTATAACGCTGGAATAGGGAGCATATGGCCCACGAGTGGATTTCTTCTCCCCGCTCGCTACCTTCAAAACATTTGTAGCTGTGGGGGGTTAATGAAGGGTGAGGAGGAGTACAGGGAGAAATAGGGTTCAGGTTAGGGAGATATGGGGCTTAGGGAGCTAGGCTTTAGGCCAGGCTTTCATCTCTGGCCAAGGGAAGCCCACTCTCTCTCTCTCCCTCTCTGGGAGACGGCAGGCACCTGGATGCTAACCTCGGCAGCAGAGGTGTAACATGAAAGCTAGAGGCTGGGGGTGGGGGGCTAATCACAGCAGTAATCCCAATCTATAATTCAAACTGCGGAGGGCAAGAATACCACTGTCACATTTTGCCTGTTAGCCAAAAGCGGCTAATTTTAGGGCACAAACCAGATTGTGTAATAGCTGGGTAGGTGACAGCCGACCAGGTGACAGCTGGGACGTCATTGTTTGTTCTGTGAAGCTGAGGGGAAAGGACTTGTGTGTATGGTCTGTATATCATTGGTTCTCAATGTGGGATCCCTTGGGGGGTTGTCGATATAACGTCACAGTCAAAACACAGTGAAAACTACAGTCAAAAGTAGTTAATATAGCATCAGTCATTTGAACCACATGCACAATTATTTTATACTTCAGCTATTCTAAAATAGCAAATAAAAATATAAAATAGCAAATATTAAAGGCGGTGAGTGCCTCACCATCTTACGAGTGAAATTTTTGCAAATATTTGAATTATTGACAAACTCAAACATTTGCTTCTGGCTGCAGCCAAATATAAACAAGTTTTGGGGGAAAGCAACAGCGATATCAAACGCATAATATAAGACGTTATGAAGTTTTATATTGCATTGTACAGTATATCAGTGTCTTGCAGTAAGAAATAGCAGATCTACAAGCTCACAAGTGGTTCGCAATCTGCAGATCCGTTGCCAGCTTATAGGTCTTCTTTTTTGTACATTTCATCTATAATGACACCGCTGCCAACGCAATGCACTAAATGCGACCGGTGGATGTGGGTCATTCTCCACCAGACTCAATTTGCCAACCCTGGTCCTGTCAGCAAACCACTGGTATGGGAGCCAAGTCTACTCCGCTACTCGCAATGCACTAAACTCACAAATAACTGCACAGCCAGTCCATGTTTTTCTCTCTCTGTCATTTTCACCTTTTTCCTCCTGCTCTACCTCCACAAATCTATCCTCACCTTTTTGTTCAAAAGGGAGAATATGGGTGGAAAGAAAAGGCAAGAACAGGAGCCAAATATGACAATATACCGGCACTGAAATGTTCCAGAGAATGATTGAATGAGTGTTTGAAGATGCCAGAGCTCTTCTCAGGGGCTGCCTTCACTTCACCCCCGCTTGCCTGGTACCCCTCTCTATGCCCGGGATCTCTTTTCTCTCACTCTCTCTCCTTCCCTCTCGCTGTGTTTTTTTCCCCTCGTTTTTTCCCTCTCTCTCTCTCTCTCTCTCTCTCTCTCTCCTGAGAGGTGCTGACAGCTCAGACAGAATAATCCAGCTCTATTGTGGAGAAGCCTCTGCATTAGCAGCAGCAGCAACAGCAGGCAAGGGGCGCCGCGGCAAACAGAAGAACAACACATAATAATTATATATATACACGTCACGGCGCTGCGCTGTGCCTTCAGGTGGGCGTAGCGGGTGTTATCTGAGGTGAATTCAGTAAGCTATACCACTACTACCTCCTCCTCAACCTAACCCCCTCCTCCCCCTCCCCGCGGGACGCCGCGCGCCGCCGTGGAGCTCTGACAACCTCCAGGTTCAGCCGAGGTGTTGCCTCCTCCGTCCGTCGGATCCCTCAGATGTGCGAGGAAGGTAGAAGGAAGGGTGGGGGCTGGCGCATAGGGAGGTGGATGGGGTTCAATGCCACGGCGTCTCCCCCGTCCCCTCCCCTCCCTCGCCTTCTGATGTTATCTGCGCTTGTTCAGTGTCTCGCGCTTTGATCGCAGCGCTAGCACCGAGAGCAGCAAACAAAGAGAGAGGGGAGGAGATTTTAGAAAACCAATATTTATGGATGCAACACGGCGAGGCCAATCGGTTGACTTCAAACAACACGAGGAGGAATCACAGGACAATGCTGCAAAGGAGGAAAAAAGCCTGACTTGTGCATAGTGGCTTGCCCGTGTCGTACACACACACACACACACACACACCGAAAGTAGCAGATCTACAAGCTCAGTGTGACCGCGCAGCCGCTATTTTCAGCGTGCAACGTGATAAAGTATGAATCAAGAGGAGGAGGAGGAGGAGCGTTCCAGAGCCGAGATGTTGATGTCAGATAAGTGTGTTGTTTGGCCAGCCGAAAAAAAGGGAACAGTGAAACACTAGACACGCGTGCATGCACACACACACACACACACACACACACACACACACACACACACACACACACACACACACACACACACACACACACACACACACACACACACACACACACACACACACACACACAAACACAAAAAGGGCTTCTTTCTCATCATGCGACTTGAACCAGAACCTGACAAACAAATGCCTCCCGCTCTTCTCCATCCATCCATCCATCCATCCCTCCCTCCCTCCCTCCCCGTCTCATCTTTTTCAGTCGACTATAAAAAGCTTTCCTCAGGTTACAGTGACAAAAAGAAAGAAAAAAATCCCAGGAAACAGGCAGAATGCGGTCTACACGGGTGCATGTTTTCCCATTTGGTTCCCCATTCACTCCGCCTACCATATGAAATAACAGCCGGGGACAGGCGGAGACATGAAGGGAAAACGAGAGAGAGAGACAGACAGACATGTTTTGGAGAACGAGGAAGGAGATCATGCCATTTTTACATTAGGGTTGGGTATCGATAGTGTAATGAGACTAGATATTATCTGGGACGTTGGATACTGTAATATACGGCATGGAGTATGTTTATACTCATACTTTCAGTCACTTAAGTCCTCTTTTACTCCACACTCAAAAACACTAAAGATAATTTAAAATAAGTCCACACAATTAGAGAATGTAAAAAAAATCTACAGAATTTGCATGTTTGCTCCTAGTTGTTTGCTCCTAAATTCTTTAATTTAGTTCTGGAAGTCTAAATAAATGTCTAAATATGGCAGTCTGTGGCTCAAATGCAGAATAAATAATGATATGAAAAATCTTGAAAAACAACACAAGGTATATTAAAAACCGATAAAAAAATATGCGATTAAATTGCGATTTATCAAAGATTAACTATGGGCAATTGTGCGATTAATCAAGCAGATTGTGTGCCTATAGCCCTAACCCTGTCCGGCATACTGTACACCACTATATCCAGGGGGGGGGGGTGTATCGGCGGCGCCTTTCTTCTGCGTCTGGGTTTCCCCAGCCAGTCGCAGGCAGAGTGGAGTGGAGTGGAGTAGCGGGGCAGGCCTGGTGGTACGACGGCATAATTCTTCCCCCTCCTCTCCTCCGGAACAATGAGAGCTCCTCAGCAACTGACACAACCACTTCATTATTGTGATATCTGGCTCTGACGACTGTCTCTTCTCTCTCTCTCTCTCTCTCTCTCTCTCCCTCTCTCTCCCTCTCATGACGAGGAGGTACTTCACGAAACAATGCCCTCCCCCTCCACCCCCTCGCCGATAAGCTTTTACAGGTCAGCCAAAAGGTTAGACAATACGGCTCTCTGCGGCGAAGAGTAAGGGGAGGCCTTGATACCGGGCTGCCCCCCCCCACCCCCCCACCCCCCCACCTCCAAAACCCCAGCTTTTAATACACAGTGGCTCTATTCATGACAAAACAGGATCCGATTGTCTGGCTCTCTCCCCTCGCTCACCTCCTGTAACCCACACGTGTTCGGAGCTGCACGGCTAGAGGGCATCTCTCACTTCACACAATGCTAATATCACAAACGGCGGCGAGATGGGGATTGGGGGGGTGTAGGGGGGGTAGGGGGGGGTGGTGTGATGGGCAATCAGTGTGTAACCAGATCTGCTCCTCTGCCTCCTTCAGTTGAACACGCTGTCATATCCATCAGTAATGAGAACAAGGGAGAGAGGAGGAAATACCACAGTCCTTTTACTCACTCTCACTCCCTCCAGTGAGTGTGTGTGCACGCGTGTGCGTGTGTGTACACACACACACACACACACACACACACACACACACACACACACACACACACACACACACACACACACACACACACACACACACACACACACACACACACACACGAACGCACGCCCACAGACACACAGTCTTTAAAAAAAGAGACACTTCCGTCCCACTTCCACATGACTGTATGAGAGTCTAATAATCCATCCCTGGTTCCCAGGTGGGCCTTTAAGAATCAAATGTCAGTGGCCGACTTCCAGCTAGACACATAATGAATATGAACTGATATAGAAAGGAGGGGGGGAGACATCCCAGACATACTGAGTTTCCCCCCCTGTCACACCAGCTGAGGCCGGATCGAGCCGGGCTGGGCCGGGCCGGGCTGGGCTGGCCCGCGGTGAGACAGACAGACAGACAGACAGACAGACAGACAGACAGACAGACAGACAGACAGACAGACAGACAGACAGACAGACAGAAAGAGGATAGGACAGACAATATGGAGGGAAGGCTTGGGTTACCCCATAAATCACAGCACACACAGAGGATCTTCCAGACCAGACTAGGCCCCCAGGGGCCTCTTAGCCACACAGACACTCAGTATGGTGACATCCGGGACCATCAGGGACCCGCGGTTATTAACCACAATGAGATCATCTGGCCGACGACAAGGCTCCCTGTACACTGTACATGCATGTTGTGTCTCGGTCCCGACGTCTTTGTGTGTGTGTGTGTCTGTAAGTATGGAATGTAATGATTTGATTGGCCGAGAACAGAATGATTAAGCAGATAAGAGCACCCCTCACTTAGTTAGATACATTAGTTATTATGCACTTTCCATGTGGCATTTGGTCCTTTCATGATGGACGTTTTTTTGGGATTAGTGTAGAAATTCTTATACTGTATATATATATATATATATATATATATATATATATACATATATATATATATATATATATATATATATATATATATATATATATACAGTATATATATATATATATATATATACATACATACACACACAAACAGTATATATAAAGAATATCACACCTGTGTCAAGTGAGGGGCGCTCTTATAATCTTATCTTACAAGTTGAATAATTACAACATAATGTTTGTTTAAGCAACAGCTGCTAACTTTGTTTGATGCCTCAAAACAAACAAATTAAATATGTCTTTGTCTACGGCCTTTTCTTAAAGAAGCATAGTTGAAAAACAAACACTAAAGCCATGTATAGGACGTGCTAGTGCCCCTCAAAAACATCGGAAACCACAGCTCGCGACGCTCGATTCGCATACCGACCCTCACTGCTACTCGTCGGACAGGCAACGGGAGAACACGAGGTGAAACAAATCGGGGGCGGTCAATGAGTTAACAAAGTAATTCATAATTTGGAAAGTATTAATTTTGTGTGAAGTGGGTAAAGTCAAGGACACATCCAGAGGAGGAGGAAGGGGAAGGGAAGGGGCTTTGATTTTTTTTTGGTGCGAGAGCAAACAAGGTTAGCATGTAATGAATGGCTTTTCCTGGTGCGAGACACCACTGTGAGTTAGGCTGCAGCGGTGTGTCGTCCACCCCGGTCAGAGAAAAACCAACTCGGGCGGCAACAACACACTGCTATTTTCTCCCTCAGACGGCAGGAGCAACCACTGGGCCTCTCTCTCCCTCTCTCCCTCTCTCTCCCTCTCTCCCTCTGTCTCTCTCATATTTTTAGCGTGCTAACCTCTACCCTATTTTCTGGGCCAGTTGTGGTGGCTTTTCGGAACGGATGTCCCGCTCCAGAAATAGGAGGGCATTCCACCTGCAAGCGCGTGTGTGTGTGTGTGTGTGTGTGTGTGTGTGTGTGTGTGTGTGTGTGTGTGTGTGTGTGTGTGTGTGTGTGTGTCCTAATGTTAATAGTACACACATCCGCAAAGGGGGTGGGACTGAGGACAAGCACCTCAGAGGGAGTGAGGGGCTCCACACGGCAGCTCTGGGAGTAGAGGAAAGGAGAGGAGGGGAGAGAGGGGAGACAGAGGACACCCTACAAAGGGCAGGCAGGGAGAAGCTCTTGGGCGACTGATGAAATGAGGCAACATTCCCTGTAATCACTCTATATATAGCGGAGGGGACATCGGCGGCGGCGGAGGAGGATGGGGAGGCATGGAATCTTGTAACGTATAGGCAGAAAATTAGGGCAGGCGAGCATTAAAGATTAATCGTGACACTGACTGCCCGAGCTCAGGCTTCACCACACGGAGGATGCCACCGCAGAGATGGGGAGGAGAGCAGGAGAAAGCAATAAAGCGAGAGAGGGAGAGAGGGGCGAGAGATAGAGAGACAGAGAGACAGAGAGAGAGAGAGATGGTGGGGGGGTAGGAGAAAAAAAATCCACTTTGCGAATGAAAATGCCTAGTAGATGAATTCTGGGGTGATAAATGTCCCCGGTTCAATACCCAGATGAATTTATGTATGTTCCATTACGAGAGGGTGGAGATAGGACATGGAGATGGGGTGGAGAGATGAAGAGAATGAGAGAGAAGAGAGAGAGAGAGGGCGGCGGGGAGGGGAGACGTCTCTCAATGTGTTGGCGAGCTAGCCATGCAGAGCCCATTGCGAACAAGCCATCTGCAGAGATAAGTAAAGAAGTGATTACAACAGGCCCGGCTCAATTTCTGACAGTTGACGCTCGACTGCCCCCATAGAGCTGAATTGATTTAAATGAAGAAGCTATGAATATTTTAGAGGGTGGAACCTCTCCTTTAACCTGAACCATTACAAACTCCCACCCACCCACCTCTCCATGTGTGTGTGTGTGTGTGTGTGTGTGTGTGTGTGTGTGTGTGTGTGTGTGTGTGTGTGTGTGTGTGTGTGTGTGTGTGGTGTAGAGAGCGCGGCAGACACACGGGGGAGAATGTAATTATTGATACTGAGATTAAGGCCCCATTGTCACAATGTCTGCAATCAGCCGAACTCCTTTAAGCCCTGATGAATCAATGACACCGGCTGGATCCTGCACTGTCCGGCTCTGCTTTGTTCATCAAAGTGGGCTTTGCAGTGTAAACTGGCCCCTTGTTTGGGGGGATTTAGCGTCAAACCAAACTGCCGTACAGTACTCTCTCACCGATGCCCCCGGCTAATTCTCTCTACAAAACAAGCCAGGGCCCGTCCGCCCGCCCGCGGATCCAAGCATGCGTGTGTGTATGTGTGTGTGTGTGTGTGTGTGTGTGTGTGTGTGTGTGTGTGTGTGTTCGTGCGACCCTGTGCGCGCTCCTCCAACACACATACGGAAACCGTCCCCTAAAAAAAGAAAAACAAACATGCTGAGTTTTACCGACATACTCCATGTCAAATGATTCCGCAATGTGCCACCCACAGCAAATAAAAACAGACAAGTCAGCTGCGACATTGTTTTACGTGTGCCCCAAATGCTCAAGGTAATAAACAAACGGGAGGCCACACCTTAAACCATTTCGTCCTGGCATTGTAGATTCTCCAAAACATTCACTCTAAAAGAACATACTGAAAGGTGTGCGCTGCATTCTCACATTCTCTCGCAAAAATAGCAGGCGTGAACGCCTGCTATTTTTCGAGGAATGTTAAAACACCACAAGTACAGTACAGAATACTTAAACCAAAACAAGAGAAAAGAGCAAACACACTCTGCAACGAACTGACTGACTGACTGACATGACACACGGCGTCATCGTAGGATGAACGCCCATGACCCCGACGCCCGCGGTAACCTTGTAGTGGTGGCGGTGTGCGGCGGCGGGGCGGTGACGGTGCGTGTTGTTATGTGTGTAGGCGTGCACGCGCACGCCTGTGTTATGTGTGTTGGTGGGGGTGGGGGTGGGGGTGAGGGGAGAGAGCAGAGGGGCCACGCCCCATTCCGAGGACGTCTGTATTTAGTCAATGATGCCTCACATTAAAAAAGAGAGAGAGAGAGGGCGATGACACCTTTGAAGGTTGACGGCAGGGTGCCATTTGGAGAGGCGAGTGATGGCAGGTTGTGAAATGCTGCCCTGCGGCCTTTCCCAGGCAAGTGGCAGCGGCAGGAGTTGAACTCCCTTCACCTCTGCCATTACAAACATACCTTGATGACAAAGCAGGTTATTGATGTTCACCTGAAGGTGAAAGCGGGCGCGTTTCCGTGGATGCGCCGGCGTGCACTCCCACCCCCCCCCCCCCCCCCTCTCTTTCACATTCAGTGTCTGTCTCTTCTCTCTCGCACATGCACGCACGCGCGCACACACACACACACACACACACACACGCTCCATCTCTCTCCATGACGTTCCAGCCGTCCAGGCCACTAAATCACTGTCGCCATTGGCTGACAGGGGTTAGATGGACCTGGCGCGACCAGGAGTCTGCTTGGCAGTCCCCCCTCCCTTGGAAAAGGAGAGGGGGGTGGGGGGGGACCTTGCCCGCTTGCTGTCCATCCATCTAGCCCTGTCCCATCAAGTCGAGATCAACACGGCCCCAGGAGGAAAAAAGGGCCCCTGCTTTTGTCAGGGCTGTCCATGAAAACAGTCAGAGGTGCACATGCAGGCGCGAGAGGGGAGCACGCATGCAGACATTTTATAGGGCTCAGGGACTTGGCATTGAGGTAAAGGGCAAGTGCTGCACTTTCAAAACAATTTAGGGCCCCGCTGTTTGTATTGTTGCTGCCGTCTCTGTGCGACGAATGCGCCAATTTCGCCGCAATCACAATTCATCATTTTGTCACATAAAACAAAGGAGGAATCACGGATGGGAGAACAGTCAGCTCCATGGCAAAAACTGCTTTTTTCGCCTTGACATAAAGACGCGTGACAGGCCTCGCTGGGTGACCTTTTCCCCAGCTGTTTGTGTAAGCAACTCTCCTTTTAGTGTCATAGAGTGACAGCTCTCTGGCCAAGTCCATTTGTGGTTTTTCGGCGAGCCTCTCATCTCTCCCTACGCCGCGCTGTTTATGGATACTTTCTACTCCCACTGTGCACTCGCCAGATGCAATTTGTGCATCGGGGGGACGGGACGGGACAGAGAACAATATCCATAGCTCGTTCGCAGAGCCAACACGGAAAAACTGTTGGCGTGTGCCGAGTCCAAACACAGCAGCCGCAGTTTTTCCATGTTGGTGCCCGAACAGCACAAACAATTATGCTGCAGCCTCTCACACAAAGCCAGAAGAAACCACATCGGCAAGTCGGGAGATTTCTGACTTTCTTCTCTTCCCTTCCAAAAAAAAGAAGAAAAACTTAAAACCTCAACCCAGTCCAGCCTCTACAACCTCCCTCCCACCCCCGTCACCCTTTGCCCAAAATTGCTCCCGCTGTTATGGTCCTTAGCGCTGAAAAACAATAAAAATACCATCTGTTTTTTCTCTAGCCTCTTCTAGCCCCCCCTGCGCCCCTTCCCTTCTCCTCTGGAAAGGACTTCCGCACTTAAATACCACATGAGTCAGATTAGACTGCCAGTCACTAGCCCCTCAGACACACAGCCATCGGAGCCAACAGCTCCACTTGGCAGCCTCGTCATGAGAAACAAAATAATCTAACGGGTTTTTGGCCTTTCCTGCGCCTTCATCTGTGCTCGCTGGAAATGTCGGACTGACGGACCCCCTTTTGTACTGAGGATGGCCTGGGAAAACAAGCAAAGACATGGAAAAACTCCATGGGCCGGTGAGCATTGGATCCCAACATGCAATACCCCCCCCCTCTTTCTCTTCTTTCTCCCTCCATAGCCCCTCCGACAGCAACAGTCATTGCTCCCTCACCCTCCCTCCCTTCTCCCTCCACAGTGTGTGTGACAGTCATGTGAACAAGGCCACGCACATTCCTTCATGCATGAGCCCGTAATTGCTGTAAGGATTCCGACCAGGGAGGGGGGGGGGGGGGGGGCGGATCAAGTGCATTTAATCGGGGAGGGCCGGGGCCCTTCAGCGTGAAGACTCAGCATTGTTCCTCTGCACCACAACAAGTCAGATTATCACTGGCTTGTTGATGCTGCTTATGATTAGGCTGAACCGAGGTTATACGTGGAACGAGGCCCAAATGAGGCCGCAAAATGTACAAGTATAAAAACACTGAAACAGTCTGACTACTGGCACTATCAGAATCACAGCAAAGGCTCCAGTTAAAGTGTCAATCAGTAGAAGCCTAGGGTTTCTAGAAACGACTTGAAAACATTAAATTCCGATCGTTTCGCAAATACGCAGACACAAATGAATCAAGTTACATGTTAGAGAGTGAAAGGCTTTACTTTTGCCACAGACGGCACCTCATTTTCCACTGCCAGGTTGTTGTATTTCCGAGCACTGTAAACCACTTTGAAACAGGAGTTCGAAATACATTTCCAAAAATACTTACAAATAATTCATCTATAAGCTTTTAACATACTGCGATGCAACACGTTGTAAGCACACACACTGGCTATTTTCCGCCTTTTCTATGAAAACTGCTTGAAGCATACTTTTAAAAAGAAATCTGTTATCACTCACACTCTTCCCGTCCAACCAAAGAATATCAATACAGCATGATTATCTGTCAATGTTATGCAGCCCAGAACAGTTAGATTACAAGTGGCCTGTTGACACGGCTCATGGACAGAATCCCACTGACAGAGCATGGAAAGAAAGAGTTGTGACAGCTGGAAAGTGGAGCTTCTTTGAAAGAGCCAGTGCCACTGGGGAATAAACAGCGTCCATATGATCTGGCTCTCTGCCTGGCCACTTATGGCTCCGGGAGGTAGATTTTTGGGACAGTGCAACTCCAGTGTCAGGGAGTGCACTCACTGAGCCAGAGAGCTCCTCTGGGGTAGCACTGTAATGACTGGTTAGATCCAGCAATGGAGTGGTTGAAAGAGAGAGCGCTGAGAGAAACAAAATAAAAGGACAACCCATGAAGGACCAAAAGGGAAACAGCTGAGGTATATATATATATATATATATATATATATATATATATATATATATATATATATTATATATATATATATATATATATATATATATATATATATATATATATACATATATTAATTTTTTTTTTTAACTCCTACCTACATTCTGCTGCCAAAACCACGTGGTGAAATCTAGGCATGGGCATGGGGGGGCAATGCCTCCCTAAGTGCCCTGACTGCCCCACCAAACAAGATTTCAAAGCTATTTCAAATTAAAGTGCTTACAATATATGATTTGAAACAGTACTACTGCTACTAAGTAACTACAATTGTGGCACCACTAAACCAACACCATTTTCTCATTCAAAACAGAGAATTAACTCTATGAGTCAGATCTTTAGCTTTATGCATGCTGCGTGTCTGTTACAACTTCAACAACTGATGTTGACTAATATACTGTAAGTCCTATACAAGATAGAAATCCTGTGGGTCACAGAACTAAAGAATTTAGTTTAGGTATGGGTATACCATTTCCGCCACTGCCCACCCAATTGGGAAATGTTACATCCGGACCTGTATACCATGATACATGTCAATAGTGTAGTGTCTGCAAGTTCAATTGACAGAGAAGGGGGAAAAAGGAAGACCAGAAATGGGTGAAAAAAATGGCACATGTCGTTGGAACTGTATCTGATTCTCTCTCTCTCTCTCTGCCAGGCTAGTTTGGATTTCTGCACTAGGAGGAGGAGGGGGGGGGGGTTGAAGAGCAGAAGAATCTTGTTCTGTTTTGTTTTCTGCCCCCGTGATCCAATAAGCCTGCCACGCCACGTGACAACACTAAGGGATGTTGCCCCTCAATCCCCCACCCAGTCTCTCTCTCTCTCTCTTCCCATCTCCCCCATCGTGCACTAAATTTTTTATCACATTCAGGCAGAAAGACAGGGACGAGCTACGCTATAACCCCCCCCCCCCCCCCCCCTCCCTACCCCACCCCCCCCCCCCCCCCCCCCCCCCCCTCCCACCACACACCTCGTTCCAACTCCGACGATGAGCAAAACAATGTGGAGCCGCGCTAGGGTTCAGAGGTCTCTTCCTGGTCCCCGGGTCCCCCGCCCTCTCAAGCCTCCCTTAGATTAGCTCACATGGTTTGAATCAATGCTGCCTCTGGAGCTGTCTGGGCTGGCTGGTACAATAAATGGTTCTCTTGCTTCGCCCAAATGTCTGCGTTGAAAAGGGCCTGACTTGGGCTATAGCGACATGACCTTTTGGTTGGAGGGGGGGGGGGGACGCCGACTGCATGCGTGACATGTCCCTGTCTGTGATTTATATGCAGCTTTGCACCAAAGGCATTTTTCTCTGGTCTTGTCTGACGACTTGGGGAGAGTAAACAGTGCCTTAAAAATATATATTAGATCAAGAAGCTACTGTGCAAATGAAAAGGAGGAACGAAAAAATGTTGTGCGCACATTTGTTTGTTGATGCTGCCAAACATTAGCAATTCCTGCATGGGTTTCCCCCTTTGTGGTGTGTTTTCTATGGTCCTGACTGAGATGGGGAGGAAATTAGCCCTTAAGAGCCTGTGGAGATTCCTGGCTTTTGCTCTCCCCTGAGCTGCGAAAGACAACAGAGCCATCTTCAACTATAAAGGCCTGGCATGCTTTGTGCTGACTAGCCCCTTTGAGGTGAAGAATGGTAAAGGGCCCTCAATGATACTTTGTTGTTGCAATAAAAACTATCTCTCAGGGCAGCAGATATAGTGTCAATTCAGTGAACAAAAAACAGTCGGGATATTTCTCTTGGCCGGCTTTGGTTACTTAACCCAAGACAAACAACTACTACCAGACAAAACAGATGGCCATGTTTTTTGTTAAAAGAAAACGCTGTTCATATTTTATCGAGACCATGCATCACAAATGAGCGGATATTGTTGTGCTCTTTTTTTTGACGCATTCACACCTATTTGACAGACAGTAAGGTAATGAGAAAATATATATCAAATCGACTACATCTGGCTTCCAAGCCTTGGACGCACAATTGTGAGAATCTGACAGTCCATGTCTCAACCGAGCCGTGCAAGTCATAAATCAATAATTAAAGAATATGTACTATGACAAGTGAGTGACTGCCAATAAACCGACATGTTACATGAATATAGAGAATTAGACAGATAAATAAATATGTTGGACTGTGAGCGTGTGTGTGTGTGTGTGTGTGTGTGTGTGTGTGGGTGTGTGTTGTGTGTGTGTGTGTGTGTGTGTGTGTGTGTGTGTGTGTGTAGCAGTTGGATCTAGGGCAGGCTATCCAGATTACCACAGGAATCCAGGGATAACGCCAGCAGGAAAGTTTGATCTTATTAACCGTTGGCACGGCTTGCAAAAAAAAATCTTGTTTATTAAGTGCATATTTAACGCGGCCTAGATCATCAGATCACAGAAAGAAAGCTCGAGTTTGTGTTTGTGTGCTGCTAAGGTTTCATTTAAAAGGATACATGTTGATCGTGAGAGGAGAGAGAGAGAGCGACAGAGAGAGAGCGAGAGGGGAAAAGTGGGTCAACTATAATGCAGCTATGAAGCTGCATGATGTTGATAATACACAGTACACTGCTGTTGGGTGGCATTTCGGCACACTTTCCACAATGAACAATGATTCTAACGGCGTAGTAAGAAGAATAAGAAGCAAAATAACGGTCCGGACTGCAACACTGCATTGTCAAGCGCTAAATCATTTGAAGAAAAAACATTGTCTATTTTTCCCCTCAAATTGTGGACAATTAACCAAAATCTCTTTCACCACCCACCCGCTTCCCCCCTAACTGTATATTTTTCTTTTCTTTCTTTTCCCTTTTACCTCCAGTATAATTTCCTGCGGTTGTTTACAGATGTGAATATGTGTACGTCTCTCAATGTCTTGATGAACACGGTGGACACTAATGTAATGTGTAAACAAGTAATGCTCTATGGTGTCGTCACACTCACAGTTAACAGTCTTTGCATCGAGCTTTGCTTGAAATGTACTGTAATTCTCCAAACTGTTGTGTTAATGAAGAAAAATCAATCAAAGCCCTCTACTCCCCAAAAAAGCACAGAAACATGCACGGTTGTGAGGAGAACGACAAGACAAGGAGGGAAAGAGGTGGTCGTGGTGTGTTTAGTGTGTGTGTGTGTGTGTGTGTGTGTGTGTGTGTGTGTGGTGTGTGTGTGTGTGTGTGTGTGTGTGTGTGTGTGTGTGTGTGTAGTGAACTTTAACGAGGCAATGAAAATGCCACCTACAGCAGCAGTGGTTCTCAACTCGTGGTCCAGGGACCACCAAAGGCTGCAGTAGTTCTGGTCCATAGCTCAACTTCGTCTATGAATCATAGAAACAGTGGTGGAGCTAGAGCTATATAGGGGGTTCCAGGTGGTCCCAGGCTAAACGATGGAAAGTTGGTAACCAAATGGACCTTTGCTCTTTACTCTTGAGAGGGTAAAGGGAAACGTAGGGGTCCATTTGATTTCATTTTACACTAGATGCTTGAATTGTTGTTAAACATTACCTCATTTACAAGAAGTCTAACTGCAGCACGAAGAGAAATAGTATTTTGATCAACGTTTGCCTCTGTATCAGGGGTTTTCAACAGGTGGTCCGGGGACCACCAGTGGTCCTTGAGAGGGTTCCAGGTGGTCCCCAGTCTAAATGATGGAAGGTTGGGTAACCAGATGTAACTCTTGAGAATGTAAAAATGAAACCAAATGGACCCTTGTGTGTCCATTTGGTTTCATTTTTACAATCTCAATATTATTCATCATATGAATTAGCACTAGGCCTATTTAATTAAGACGTCTACACGGTTTTGTTTCCCAAATCCAGCCTGGAATTGTGGACAAAAAAGAATTCTTTAGTTTTAAGTCTTTGGGGTGAAATTGTCATCAAATGGGTCCGTGGCTCAAATGCTGAATAAATGTTGTTCCCTGGTGTCAAAAAGGTTGAAAACCCCTGCTCTCCATCACTCTGCTTGTGGACACATTCATATCCAACTATAACTATATTTAGTTTTTTGGCACTGAAAAGTCTAAAATGTCATCAAATGGTGGTCCGCGATTCAAATAACTCAAATGGCAAGTGAATAGTGGCGCTTTGACATGAAAAGGGTTGAAATGAAAGCTCATGGAGGTGATGCTGGTGGTGACCTACAGTGATTGGAGCCGTTCCAGTGCTGGTTCCTGATGGACGTGCTGCTGCTGTAGGGATGCTGTGGAGGGACCACCAGTCCGCCTCCTCCTCCTCCTTTCTCCGACGGGATCAAGCATCCCCTGCTCTGGCTGTAGTAATCCATCATCAGAAACGGGCTCGGGCTGGGGTTCAGTCCCACCACGTCCACGCTCTCATACATCATACGACGGCAGGGCGAGCTGTGGCTCTGACGGCGGCAGCGGCGGGACTATTATTATTATTATTACTATTATTATTATTATCAAATAGGAGGGGAATAATACTCTTTGAAATAAGAGTTCGCCACCGGTGCTAGAGGTAGGACGGCGGGGGATAGGCGAGGGAAACTGCATCAAATATAGGTGGAGAAAAAAGTAATAAATCCACACGAAAATGACTCATTCGAAGCCCGTTGTTGCGATGCATGGAGGGGGAGAAACTAGCGCGCGCGCACAGACAGTGTCTGAAATGTCCTAATCAGCCGCGATCAATTTGAACACATAATTCAAGAAAACAGCCAACATGATGTCCTGCTATAGCAGACGGTCGCTGCTGGGAGCAGCGTGAGGAATGGCTAGATCGAAAACGACCCGGTAATAACTTCACTTCAGCCTCCGAATAATATCAGCCCGATAATACATGGTTCGGTCTCGCTGAAATCAACAGAAACAACATCTGAGCTCGCTTGAATCGCACGCGTCCAGTTAAAAAACAAAAAACGCCGAAAATTAAATCCAATCAAAAAGAAATAAAAAAAAAATCGTTAATCTCCAGGTTCCACTTCCAGCACGGTAATACCAAATACTGCAACAGTCTAAAATGTGTGGAGTAGTGTGTGGACGAGACCACAGAGAGGTTTCCGTGGAGTTGCAGCCTGGCCGGTGGTGTCCTTTGGGATATATGACCGATTGTCCCGTTTGCGCTCGCCTAGCCTCGGGTCGGGCGGACTGGATAAAGCTCCCCTGTCGGCTCGCTCACTGTCTGTCCCAGCGATCCGCTTCTTTCTTGGTTCCAACACAACGTCCACTCCGTGCGCGACCGACGTACGGCTGCTCTTCTGACTGAGCCCGTTGGCCTGTCCTTTTTTTCCCCTCCCCTCTTTGATAATAAATAGATCCTTGGCTCTGGTGGTTGTTCGCATGAAACATTCAGCGCGTCTTGTTTATATTTTTGGGGCTAGTGTGCACAGATCCTTTCCCACACATTAAATCGTGTGGCTGTGTGTGTGTTGTGCAGAATGTGACAAGGCACAGCAGCTGGGGAAGCTTTGGCTCCGCCCCGCCGGGCCGCTCTCTTTCATGCGTGGCTCCGCCCGCGTTGGGTTTAACCCTTCAGAGACGTCACCACAAAAACACAAGAGAGGCTAGAGAGAGAGAGAGGAGGCTGAGCCCCGTCGCACTCGCATTCCCTCATAGCGAGGTGCGGGGGTGCTTTAAATAGCAAAACGTATTGAAGAAGGACACAATTAAGTTATATAAGCGGCGGAGTAATGAGTCTTTCATGTCTTTTTTTGCGCCGAGTTCATGAGCATAATTGAGCGCTTCGTTCAAGCAGACGGACGACGCTCGTTCGTTTGTTGAAAATTCAATCTCTCGCTCTTTTTATTTGGGGGAGCTCCTCCTTCCAAACTAATGTGACCTTGTTCTCCCTGTTCTCTCTCATCGTCGCCTACCCTCCCTAGTTTTTCTACCCCCAGACCACTGTCTCGCTAATTTGCCTAATGCTATGCGGCTGAACTTTTCCTGAACCCATGGAAGTAGGCAGCCTCACCTCCAAATGACCCACACGGTGACTCTGACTTGCTGTTCTGCCTCTCTCGTCGTCGTACCCCCCCTTTTCCCGTTCAAGGTTTCCCCACTTAGTACAGCCCTATAAGACGCAATCACGGTTTTCAAAAAAAAGAAGTCCTGCCTGGCTGCAAACCTCACACTCACTGCATGCCGCATGCCATGCCACAGACGGCAAGGAAAGTTGCAAAGTCAACAGGCAATGCTCCCAGGCCTAAGTGAGACATAACCCCCCGCACCCACCCGTCAGTCACAGACAGTGCAGTTAGTTTCACTGCTTCCCTGAATGGCATTGCATCAACTTCTTATTAATGCAGCAGCCAATTACTCCCTCAGCCGATCCTCTGTGACATTCCATGCAACATTGTTGCAACTCGTTTGGCAGGCAGGCGCACAGCTGTGTGTCATGCACCACCCGTCAGTGCCAAAGCTATCATACTGCAATTTACATACCCGGCCTGAATATTACATTCGTGCGACACAGGTGATTCAGAAGGACAACAATACGACAATAATTACAGCAATACAAACAATGTCATTAGCCTATTATTATTATTATTATTATTATTATGTAGTTGTAGGTTAATATAGATTTACGTTGTAAAAAGTTATGGTCACACTGATGCCATATAAGCGGTGTCTGTCTCGCCGCCAGCGCACTTGACATCACAATTGGTGGATTAGACTTACATTGACCCCCGCGGGCCACGGCCTACAATACACCTGAGCCACATGCAGGGTCACTACACCTGAGCCCGCAGCCAGGTCACGGCTGGGTCAGAGCATGGAGGTGTCAGGAGAAGGAGGTGGGATTATCTGTAATGAAGCCCAGCAAGGGGCTAAGGAGGGCCCGGCCTACACGCAGTACCGCAGCCTCTCCTTTGACTGACACATTATTGAATGCAGACCCCTGTGTGTTTACTCTGCCTGATAAGGAGAGCCCTGAGTGGAGGGCCTGCCCCCCGCCCCCACACACATACACACACTCACACAGCCTCCCTGCACTGATAGCATAGCCACACATTCCTTGACAGGATTAGCCCCACTGAGTAATGGCTGTCAGAAAATGCTAATTTTCCGGGTGCTCTGTTTTCGTCTCTCCGAGGGGGAGGGAATTAATTCTTTCACTTATAGCCTGTGATTGCATAGCCAGAGTCTGAGAGATAGCAGTCAAGCAGAGTATTGATCACTGGTTTTTATTCACAACAAAGGAGGGTGATGGTGAGAACCTCCCCCCCAATGAATCTTAACTATGTATCACCATTATTATTATTTTATTAGTTAATTTACTCTGTCTATTTAATTCCAACTTACTTATACTTGAATGAATTCAGGGCACTCAACAAGTTCAAGCAAGAGCAAGAGAGGAAAGGAAACAGGGTGGAGTGTGTGTGTGTGTGTGTGTGTGTGTGTGTGTGTGTGTGTGTGTGTGGTGTGTGTGTGTGTGTGTGTGTGTGTGTGTGTGTGTGTGTGTGAGTGAGGGCTGTTGCTAAGGTAGCCGACATGGTGCCAGGTGATGCCCAGTCATATCTGTGCCCGCCAGTTGAATGAGTCAAGTTTGCAACGGCGAACTTATGTTGACACGCAGAGGTGTGGGGGAGAAGCTTGTCATACTCTCACAACGTGCTCTCACAAAGACACAACACACACCACACACACACACAACACACACCACACACACACACACACAACACACACACACACACACACACACACAACACACACACCACACACAGACACTTAAATCGAGTAAATTGGAGCCAGGCATACCCAGTTAGAGGGTTAAGTGAAAGTGGCCAGTGGCTTCTGGCACATGTCAGAAACTCTGTGACGACACAACAGAGAAACAGAAAAAAGGTGTTTGTGTGAACGTGTGTGTGTGTGTGTGTGTGTGTGTGTGTGTGTGTGTGTGTGTGTGTGTGTGTGTGTGTGTGTGTGTGTGTGTTTGCATGTGTGTGCGTGAGGAGAGAGAGTCCAGACAGCATAGTTGCGGCCTCAATAAGCTCCACACTCCTTCTGGGCAACAGAGAAACGTACTGTGGTAGAGAGGACACCCAGAGATAAAGATGTGTCACTATCGCTTAGAGCTCCAAAGGCATGATGATGAGGGAAAACCCAAGGAAAAAGAAACAATGGGAAGGCATGGTTGAAGCAGTACTCAGACGTTTAATGCCCTCACAGGGCTTGCAGGTGTTATGTAAAGAGCAAATAATAAGAGTGATATGAATGATGATTGAATGATGATACATGAAACAAGTGTCCCTGACTGTTCGGTTCAAGGTTGCAATTTCATGGTACATCTTCTGTACAGGTGCCACATAATAGTAAAACATTTGTTCATACAATGCATCACAGCAGTAGCAGGATAGAATAAAGTAAAAAGAGTACCAGAGCACAAAAGAGAATGGTATAAGTATCAGTGGAAGATGCAGGATTTGCGGATGTACCACCAAATCCAGGTAGGGGAAAAACATCTGATGAATGTTCCGACGGGTATGTCTTGACCAGGCTTTTCTCTTCGCAGATGAGTAAGCCTGGGACTGATGCTAGCTAATGTCTCTCATACCGGTATCTGACACAAAGTGAACGATCTTGGAGAGCCCGCTGCTCTACTGGTCCAGGCGCATGCCACATACTGTATACTGTATAGGCTTTGGCCTGACAGTGTGTCACATGCTCGAATCCCACTCATGATGTGTGACCTTTTACTGCATGACTCTCCCCTTCTCTCTCTCTCTCTCTCTCTCTCTCTCTCTCTCTCTCTCTCTCTCTCTCTCTCTCTCTCTTATTGTTTCACAAGATAGCAGGCCTATTACTATTAAGTGTTAATGTAACACACATCTGTTGTGTTATTTCTTTACTATTGTTTGTTCCACTTTTGCTTTGACAATGCAACGCATGTTTTCTCATGCCAATAAAGCTCATTTGAATTGAATTGAGCTGAATTGAGTGGTATAGATAGGGGGGGGGGTGATGAAGAAAAAGATGAGAGAGTGTGAGATAAAGAGAGAGAGAGAAGACAGAGAGACAGAAGCAGAGAGAGTGAGGAGAGAGAGAAGCGAGAGAGAGAGAGAGTGAGAGAGAGAGAGAGAGAGAGAAGAGAGAGAGAGAGAGAGAGAGAGAGAGAGTTTTAGGAGAGAATTCAAAGAGGTTTATGAGAGTGGGTGGAGAGGAGATTGCAGGCTGGACCTTGAGGGTGTCAAACTATTTTTACTGCCTCCTCTCTTCTTCTCCTCTTCCCCAATCGGGGGCGTTAGGAAGCAGTTAAAAACAAAAATCCTTTGCCCTTCCTCCCCCCAAGGAGATGAGCTGACAGGTTAGAACAAACAATAGGTCATTATGTCATTTGGCTTATTGCGTGTGATAAAAGCGTTTGAAAAGAGCCTTCCTAGGCAAACGC